>JAYDYQ010002605.1:0-73375 GCA_034814905.1 Penstemon davidsonii | reverse complement strand
GTTTTATTTACTGTTTTTACGCATTCTTACGAAATACGGTAAAATCAATAGTGGTGGAGAAGCAGCTCGATGCTAATTAAGCCACCACAAAGTTGTTATTGTAAAATAATTTAAGGTCTATTTTGGTTACATTTTGGCCCAGTTTCACTAGATTTTTGTTTCGAAAAATTGGTTTGGGTCGGATTGGGTTTGAATATTGGAGTTTGAAGGGAAAAAGTAAGTGACAGATGTGAAATCAATGTCTTTTATTAAAAAAAATAAGTGATAAATATTTAAGTATTTTATAGGTTAGAAATTAATTAATAATTATGTTTGATTATGTAGAGTTGAAAAAACTGAGTTTACTAAATAAGTAACTTGATTTGAAATGATTTTTTCTAAATTTCACGAAACCGCAATGCCGAATCAAACATTAGACCCCTAATTTCTATGCAGATTATCCCACTTACTATTTTCTAGCAAATTTATGGAATATTTTCTTTGTTTTAATTTTTTTTTTATTTTCAGACAAAATAGAGAGAACGCGTAAGAGCATCTTCAATCAATAGGGGGAGGGGAGTGGAGAGGGGAAGAGCTTGATGGTCTTCAATGGTGAGGAGAATTGAGAAAGAGAGGGAGGATTATTTACCTCCTTTCCACCTGTCCGAGCTCTCCCGCACGCCTGTGCAGCCAAGCAGGTGGTGCCACCTACTTGTATCAATTTTTTTTTTTTAAATCTAACTTAAAATGGAAAAGTTGATTTTTAAATTATGTGTATGATTTAATAAATTTATATTTTAAACTAAATCTTTAACATATATTTTTAATTTTGATAATTTAAATTTGTCTAATAATTTTGACAAAATGTAATAATTAATCGAATTGTATAATATTTTTAATCAAATAAATGAGTTTTAAACTACTGATCGTATTGCTTGATGGCGCATCATATAATTCTCCATGGATTTATTGTAACTTGGTTTTATTATTATTAATTGCATTTATATTATTATTATTATTATTATTATTGGTGAACATGTTTTGTCATATTATACCCTCCCATGAAATTACTAATCAACCCCACGAAAATTAAAAGAATAAGAAAACCAAAATTAAAAGAATAAGAAAAACTCATAAGCACATAAGTACAACTACGAAAAGTCTTATTAATTTTAATAATATATTAATCCTCTTCATTCTTCAACTTGAGGGAACAATACTTGTTTAATCTGAACAAAAAATTCTATCAGTATCCTAAACAAATAGTATGTCATTTCTTTTAGGAATTTCAAGAATCTTATTGATTCTCTTGCTTTTCTGTTCAGGTAGCAATACTTCATCATGCCGTTCATCTTGTGGGAATATCCCAATTAGATACCCTTTTCGACTAAAAGGAGACCCGATTTCCTGTGGGTACAATAATCCCAATTTTGTGCTCGATTGCCACAACAATCGGACCACCATATTTACTCTAAACTCAATAAATTATCATTTGCTCGAGTTAAATTACAAACATTTTTCGATGAGGCTAATTAATCCTGGCATAAACAGGAAAAATCTTTCTTCCTGTCCTGTTTATTCAAATGAAAATCATGATTTGTCTAGCCTAAACTGGGAAGATGATTTTTTTGATGTGTTTGAGAATGGAGCTGTATGGTTTGTCCACTGTCTGTCTCCTGTGAGTTCTTTGAGATATTTGAATGCTCCTTTTTGTGGGATTTCATCAAATTCTTTTGAAATTCATAGTTATGTTATGGTTGGATATATTAGAGCATTTGATTTAGAAGATTCGTGTACAGTTGATAGGATGTATTTGGTTTCGAAAAGATGGCGATTGAGTGATAATTCCTCTTTGGCTAGTATTTATGATGCTTTGGCTTACGGGTTCGAGGTTTCTTGGTTTATTCCACTTTGTCTATGTCAGAGGAGAAATGGCTCCAATTTCAAATGTAAGTGACATACAACATAACTTAGTTGTACTTAACCCAATCCATGTGTATTATAAGAACAACTATATTTACTTGTTCTTGATTTATAATTACAAAAACAAAATCAGATTTGATGATTCATGTGTAAACTTGTTATGTTTTGGAGTCTAACAAACACCTTTGTTTTCTAGCTAACACTTTTCTCTTTTAATTCACTTGACAATGCACAGGTCAATTTGAGTGTTGGCTATTTTTTATAATCTCTTACTTTCTAGAGCAAACTAAAACCTATGGTGAAAAGGTTATTGGTAAGGTTCATATACGCATTTACGTTACAAATTCGTTGAGACAGATTGCTTCTTCAAAATTGTAGCTAACTATTATTATCCATTTTATTTATGCAGTTTCAATATCAGTTCTTAAATTATTATGCGGGTTCCCGTTTCTGATTGGGTTAGTAGTATATAAATGGAGACGGCAGCATTTATCAATGGATCAGACAATTGAAGATTTTTTACAAGGTCAAAATAACCTCACGCCAATAAAATACACTTACTCCGAGATCAAGAAAATGACAAACAATTTCAACCAGAAATTAGGTGAAGGGGGATATGGAACAGTGTACAAAGGAAAACTTCGAAGTGATCCTTATGTTGCAGTAAAAATGTTGGAACAGTCAGTGGCTAATGTTCAAGAATTTATCAGTGAAGTTGGTACAATAGGGAGGATTCACCATTTCAATATAGTACAACTCATTGGTTTCTGTGTGGAAGGTTCAAAATGCGCTTTGGTGTACGAGTATTTAGCAAATGGCTCCCTAGACAAATACCTATTTGGCCAAAGGGACCTTGCATTGCGGTACTCGAAAATATTTGAAATCGCACTTGGAGTGGCACGTGGGATTGACTATCTACACCGAGGATGTGACATGCAAATTTTGCATTTCGATATCAAACCTCACAACATTTTACTAGACGAGAAATTCAATCCAAAAATCTCCGACTTCGGGCTTGCTCAGCTCTACCCAACTGACAACAGTTTTATAAGTTTGAAAACGGCGAGAGGAACAATGGGTTACATGGCCCCGGAAATGTTTTACAAGAATATCGGAGGTGTTTCGAATAAGGCGGATGTTTATAGTTTTGGAATGTTGTTGATGGAAATGGCGGGTAGAAGGAAAAATATGAATCCGTTTGCTGAAGACGAAAGTCAAATATATTTCCCTTTGTGGGTATACGATCAAATTTATGCCGGAAATGAAATAGAGATTGTGGATGCGAATGATGAAGAGAGGAAGATTGTAAAGAAGATTGTCATAGTGGCTTTATGGTGTATACAAATGAAACCTTCTAATCGACCATCGATGAACAAAGTAGCTGAAATGCTTGAAGGTGATTCTGAATTGCAGATGCCCCCAAAGCCTTTCTTGGCTCCGCGTGAAATAGCAGAGGACCATGGAATAAGTGCATCTCCTCTCGTCTAACCATCGTTATCCAGTACGATATATTATTGTGTAATAGATTATCTTTTGCTTAAAACTAGAAATTATAAATGGTGATTGAGATGAAAATGTTATTACACCATTGTCAATAGAAACATGTCATGAGTATTTGTAGATGGCAATTGGAACGAACATCATTCAAAATTGCATAGCATATCAATATATGAATGCTTCAACAATATAACCCTGAGTTCATGCATTCTTTTAAAGACTCCCCTTCCTCGTGAAACATGATCAACTTCACACATCAAAGGTTATTGCAGCAATAGATCTAATTGTATATAAGCAACACAACAACATACAGAACTGTTAGAAAAATTATTTAAAGTGCATTTTATATCTTGGTATCAGCATTTTTGCATATTCTTTTTGGTGCTTTTTCCTAAACTAGAAAAGTGCGTAAGTGTCTAGTTAAATTTATAGGTAATTTTTGTAATTTAGACTTTAGAGTAAAATTATTTTTATTATGCCATAAAATAGAGGGAATTAGTGATTGAAACCTAATTTATTTTTTAATAAAAAAAATTTTCTATAAAATAATGATGGCTTTAAATTATTCTAATCAAATATAAAATGGTAACTGATTTAGTCATGAGATCCAGTAAAATTTATTCCAAATTAAGATCACAAGAAGTTATTTAGTTCATCACACATTTTTTTTTTTTAATTGAGAAACCGAATGGATTGATATTATTGAATCATAAAAATTTAGTTCTTATAACATCACTTCTTTTTACACATTAGTTATTTAGTTCATCACACATTAGTTTTTTTTTTAAGAGTTCTTACAATATCACTTTTCTTTTCTAATACAAGAAGTCTTTATCATCACGGAATTGTAATGTGAATATGACACCAAGTATGATCGGAACAGATTTCCTATTACACATCAGTTTCACACCTTTGTATCACATCAATGTGTGATTGACACGTGTTTCCCTCATAAAAGTTATTATGTATCAAATAAGATATACAAACACTTAATAGATTTTAAAAATGAAAATAATTAAATTAGTTTGTAAATTAAATAAGGAAGGAGATGGTCAAAAAAAAAAAATTCGAGTGTAGTGTTGTTTTTTTAATAAGATTTTCTTTTATGATCCAAATATGTAATGTCCAAATCTATCATGAAGGACAATTTAAATCAATATTCGAAAATATAATTTGCAGCAAATGAAATTAGAGTTTTGTTTTGTATAGGTCCACATATTTGTTTAGAAGACCTTGACGAAGAAACATGATGTTGAGATTTGAGACTTGAGACTCAACTCATACGAATGGACCAAGTTTTTTCATATTTTGTGCAGTCAATGACTTCAAGATATTACAAGAATATCTGCTTTTTCATGGTAGAGAACATGGCTCCTTTCGTGGACGGTTCTAGCATGGGCCCCCAAGAATTTTCGTAAATATTATTTTAGTACTAATATTATAAAAATAGTTCAAATTAGTCCTTGTATCTTTTTATGTTATATTGATAATTAAATCTTAGACATGATATAAAAAATGAATATTCATAATTTGTTATCTATGTTTACGATAGAAGAATACAAGAAAGTATATGGTGTAACCTTTAATTGACCGTTTGATTCGATTGATTAACTTTTCAAGTTAACACCGCAATAGCCGAGCGATAAAAATGAAGTTGGTCAAAAATAGGGTTAAAAACAAAATAAAAGATCAATACCAGCATATGGATTGTTGGATTACTTACATTGAAAAGTAAATTATTGATAATTTTGGTACTAATTATATCATAGATGAAATTTATGATATGAGAAAACGTCGTATACAACTTTGATATTTTTTTAATTAAATTACTTTAGTATTTGGAATTCAATATTTTTTTATTGATATTCTCTTATTAACCAAATAAAATATATTCAATCTCACGGTCAATTAATTTCAGTGATGGTTAAACTCGGTCCCCCCGACTCTCCGATCCTGGATCCGTCCCAGTCTCCTTTATCTCCACCCTTCTTCTAAAAAATGTCAACCAAAATTGATAACCAAATTATATAAATACTCTTATTTTCTTCTTGTCAATTAAGTTGGTAAACAAAAAGAGCAATTTTGCCATGAAACAACAAGAAAGGCCTCAAGAAAAGTGTTTGATACAAATTACCAATAAACTCAAGGGAGACCAACAGGTGATTGGTCTAGTGGAAGGGACTAATCACTACAAAGTAGCGGACTCAGGTTCAAATTCCTGTTGGAAGAGGTACCCACTTAATGTGCTCAACCTGCCTCGAAAGGGATTAAACCCTTGGGAATCCAAAAACAAAAACTCAAGGGAGATTTAATTAAGTTTTCGATATTTAAGATTTAATTATAATTTGATAGATAAAGAACTTGTTATATTATTGTTCATTATACCAATAATATGAAACTGAGTTGGGTAAAATGGGCGAATCTACCTTTTCTTAATAGAAATTCATTTCCTCCTCCTAAATTTTATTGTATACTTGTTTCAATCTTAGAGGTTTTAACCTTTTTTAGTCCATTTATGACCAATAATATTTCAAAATACTTGTACTATATTTGTGTGAAATGAATGAAACTGACCTTTCGTATTAATTTTGGTAGAATTTTGGTTGAGATCTTTGATAAGAAAAGTGGAGGAGAAGGAGCCATGGTCTCTACCATCAAAAATATTATCTTATCTTATCATTTGAAATGCATTTATTTACTTACCTAAACCGTTTTACACATATTCAATTCACAAACTTTTCACCAGTTGAACCCATCTTTTTGTTGGTTTAATTCGTTTTACCAGTTAATATTTTTTTACCGTTTTACTCCCCCCCCCCTCTTTTTATTGATTATAACCTATTTTCACTTTTTTATTATTTCATCGATTTTTTTTGTTTTGATTTCACTATTTCACACATTTTTTTTCACTAATTTAACATGTTTTTTCACCAATTTCATCTGAATTTTCATTGATTTCACATGTTTTCATCAACTTTACCCTTTTTCACCAATTTATTCATTTTTCACCGATTTCACCCGTTTCTCACTAATTTCATCATTTCATCGGTTTCATCGTATTTCACGAATTTCACCCGAATTTTTCATCGATTTCACATATTTATCGATTTTACAGGCACTTTTTTTAACCGGTTTTACAAGTTTTTTCACCAACTTCACTAGTGTTCACGAACTTCACCCGAATTTTCATCGATTTTACATGTTTTCATGGACTTTTTTTCCTGTTTCACAAATTTCATCGATTTCACCTGTTTTTCACGAAAAGAATTCCATGAAAAATCAAGGTTTATGCATATCTTGATATTATTGAATGTTCTTTATATTTTATTATTCCAGCCAAAGTAATATTACGTTCTTAGCTAAGTCATAAATATTTTTTGTTCATTCATAGGTATATGATATAAATCCTTTTATTTTAGTTGTAACATAATGATATTTAAGAGAATTTAATTTTAATTTATTTATTTATTTATTTAGAGAAGTGTTTATGACTTATATTTGTACTAAAATTTTGAATTAACATTTTTTACTTAAATACATATTGATGCCAAAATACATTAATTTTTATATTTATTTTTGGGGCTATTTCTAATATGTTTTTTATTTTTTATGTGTTATAGGAGAAAAAGTTTGAAATTATAAAATTTGATTTAAGACATTATTTATAAATTTTAGGAGTTTATGTAGAATATATAAGATGGTTTCGTAAATTTATAGGTGCTAACTTTAATATTCTTTAATTAAAAAAAGAGGAGTTACTGGGCCTGTTTGTTTGGCGTTTCCCAGAATTTTTTCGTGTTTGGGAAATGCCAAACAAACATATTTTCTATTTTTCGAAATAAATTTTTCATCCATTAATTTTCTCAAACTACTCTCTCTAAAGCCAAATAAACAACAATTTTCTTATCTCTAAACAAAACCTATAAAACTCTACTTTGATTTGACATTAAGTAACATATTTCTTACACAATTTATCTCACATAACAAACACGATTTGACATAAAGTCTTACACATCTTACACCTACAACCTAACTCTTCAAAAAAAGCCTATACCTACTTTATTTCTCAAACCACTCTCTCAAAACCCAAACAAACAACATTATGCAAATCGAGATTATTTCACAAACCTCCACTACTCTTCCAAACTACTTTCCCAAACGCCAAACAAACAGGCCCACTAAGTCTAACTTTAATCGTCCATGAAAATGTACCATAATTAATTAGTTGGATTCCACGACAGTTGCCGCATCAATCAGGGCTTCTTAATCCAACTTTTCTTACTTTAACGTGTTTATCATAGAATTAAATATTACTTTATAACTTAAAGAGTATATTAGTCTTAAAAAAAAAAAAAAAAACTTAAATAATTCACATTTTTATATATAGTTTTGATATATAGAATAGATAATAAGTGATAATAAGTCAAAAGATAACAGACTGTTACAATTTTGCTACTAGTGTGCTACAATTTAATTTTGCTCTAAGCAGACCATTTTTGCATCCAAGATCATGCTGCAACAATTGAAGTAAAGCACACACAAAAGAACAGTGTTATTTACGAATATATTGATATCGCATCTAATCAATGTCGAAAAGAAATATGCGTCCACAACTTATTGAAGTTAGGTATTGGAGTATTAGAGATGTGAAAATTAAAATTGAATATGTGGAAAAGATAATAATATTGATTGAGGTTACTATTGACAAATAAAATTGCTTTGACGTTTGAGACTTGCTCCGGGTATATCAATAGCTCTTTGATATTCATAATATTTTATTTATAGTTTGAAAAATAGCACTCTAACTAATAATCTTCTACGGAATAAAAGTATGACACCGTTTTTTGTATCATTTTAAACTTACAAAAAAATAATATAAATTGTCAAAATTATCCCTTTTATATACTATACTTTGACGGTTTGACCCGGTCAACTTATAAATGTCAAAATTTATCTCCGTGTTCTTTTAAATATGACACTTTACCCCCACTGTATTATGATAAATATGACACTTTATTTTCATGTGTTATGATAAATGTAACATATTACCCCTTGTGTTATGATAAATATGTCATTTTACCGCCTAAGAGTGTGCTTTTATTTTTTTATTCAACACTATTTTTCATGCTACTATCACTTTTTGCGAGTGTATTGCATTTACGTTTAATTACGTTTAAATAAATTAAACATTGTATATATCGCATTGAATTAATGACATTGACTATATTTAAATTATAATAAGACTTTTTAAAACAAGAGTGAGTGAGTGGACAATATGACAACATTTTCAGGTATTGTTGGAAAGTTTCAATAATCAGTCCCGGTCGGCCAATGACTAAAACGACTTTGACGTTTGCGGGGCAATTGATTTTTTTAATTTTTTGAAATATAAATGTATTTAATCCTTTTAATTCGGTGAAGGGTATAAAGATTTTTTTCCCTATCATACGTAGATGGTAGGTCATCTTCAGTGATCCCCTCCATCTCCTCACATCAGACTTTTCTTCCTTTCAGACTCTCCTTAGACTTTCATTCCTTTCTTCAGCCCTCTTTTCATAGTCATCTCCAATGATTTAGTCTTCTCATTTCAATTAATTCCAATTTTCATATTTCTTAATAATAATAATAATAATAAGTCGTATTTAATTTCAATGTATTTAATATTTATAAATCGTTTTTTCCCGTCTCTCACTCACTCCCCCTCCTCCTTAAGAATTGGAGATGCCCGTATATAAATAGAATTAAGGTGTAAGCGTAAAACAATGCACTATTCAATCTTGCTTTTACTCCCTTTTTTATTCGTCGCGCTGACAAAAAACATTTGTTTACTTTTATTTGTCATTTTAGGAGTTCAATGTAAAATTAATTCTTTTATATCAATTTTATCTTTTTTGTTAATGGTTGTAATTAATCCTAATTAATGTTGTAATTATTTGGTTAAAAAGGTGTTTTGAAAATTTTTCCTTAAAAAAAGTGGTTATTTATTTCATTTCTTAATTTATATGTAATCCTTCAAAACGACAAATAAAAAAAACGGAGGGAGTACTTTTTAAATTGAATTTGAGAATTGTGTTTAATCTTGACATTAATATATACTGAATTTAAAGATTTTGAAAAACATGTATTCAAGGAGAATCAAGTTGAAACACTCGTGGCCTATTTGGAAGGGTTTTGGCTTAGTTTCGCGAGTCTCGATTTCAAAAAAATGGTTTGGGTAGTTTCGATGAAATTTTTGAAACCTCATTTGGTTAGGTTTTGGATGTTGGGTTTTGTGATTTTGAAAAAGCTGAAATCCCACTTGGGTTGGATTTGGATGTTGGGGTTTGGGGAAAATAATAGGTGATAGATGTCAAATCAATGTCTTTTTTATAGAGTTTGTGGGGGGAAAGTAGGTGGTAGGTGTCAAATCAAAGTTTTATAGGTTCAAGACTTTAAGTGTTGATTTCTGAATAAGTTTGTAATTAGCCGAGTTTCATTAGTTAAATGTTATTTCACTTGATTTGAAGGTTTAATATGTATGACAAATGTAGTTCAAGCCAATTGTTATGGATCGAACCTGAATTAAACATCTAATAGGTTTAAGCATCGGCTTGTTGTTATATACTCCCCGTCCTTTTATTTTTACTGCTATTTCCTTTTTATCATGTCTCAAACCAACAATTCCTTTCTAAAAATGAAAATTATTCTTCTAAAAAGTATCACCACATATAAAATAAGGCTAGCGATATTGCCAAAACAAAGATTATTACTGTTAGAGCAATATTTTGCGATTTCCTATATTGCCCCTCGAGTCAAAGGCTATAAATACTCCTATTGTTTAATTGACAACTTTTTAATTATAACTATATTATTTTCTTATTTACCTTTTATGATAATCATTAAAGAGTAGTGATATTCCTACAGCCCACAACCGGCTGTACATATATACAGCCGGTTGTGGCTTTTTCTTTTTTTTTTTCATTTTGTATTTTTATTTTTGTCATTTATATATTTTAATGTATATGAAAAAAAATTAATTATATGACACATAAATAATTATCAAGAAAATATAAACCCTATTCGTAAATATTAAACCCAAAACCTTGAAATTTTAAACTCTAAACCTGTTAAATAAGTAGTAGGTATATAATTAACTTCAAAAATCTAAAATATGAGTTGTACAAAGACTGTCAAGTTTGGGCTGTCATATAATCATTAATCATTAAACATCATTAAATATGGAAATTAATACATCATCCGTCTTTTGAGTTCTTAGAATCTCCATTAACAATCAAACTCATCAAATATCCTTGGTCAATGCATCCACAAAGTTAATTTCCCAGTAATTTCTTTTTTTGTTATTAGGTCAATTCATCACTTTCCATTAAATTTTAGGTTATAATTGGATACTTAACTTTGAAGTCTGAATTCTGAAACAAGTCATTAGGTAGCAACCCCGTGGAAATTTATGTCTTTAAAAAAATTGTTATTTGTTTATTTTAATTAGAACTTACATAGAATTTTAGAAATGCAGAATTCACACAGAGCTATATGATTAGTGTTCTCTATTTGTAACAGTTAAGTTTTATTGCAAAGTTGATGTCATTATTTATATTGACTGACATTTTTACCCCATAACATTTTAGGCTACCAAAATAGCCCCACATCTTCAAATTTAGTGACGATTTTAGTCTACATAGTTGTCAAATTTCAAAAACACGTCCGGACCAATTTGGTGATTTTACTTATAATATTTAAATAACTGATTTGATTTATAAATAATATTTTAACATAAATCTAAAAAAATTTAAGAAAACATATTCTCTTCAAATCTAAGATTTATAATACCGTATTAATCTATTTAATATTTATTAAATTATTAAAATAACAAATTATATAATTAAAAATTATTAAAATTAATTAAAATAATAAATAATTATAGTTTCAAAAAAAAACTAACCCCCCACCCAATTCCCATGTACTAAATAAATTTTAATTATATAATTTATTATTTTAATAAAATATTAAATAGATGAATACTATTATATAAATATTAGATTCGAAAAGAATATCTTTTATTAATACTATTATATAAATCTTAGATTCGAAGAGAATTTTTTTTTCCAGGTTTATATTAATTTATAAATATTATTTATAAAATTAAATTAATTATGCAATTATTATAAGTAAAATCTCAAAATTAGTCCGGACGTGGTCTTATTCGAGTCAATTTTGAAATTTGGCAACTGTGTGGACTAAAATAGTCACTAAATTTGGAGATGTGGGGCTATTTTGGTAGCCTGAAATATTATGGAGTAAAATTGTTAGTCAATATAAGTAATGGCATCAACTTTTGCAATAAAACTTGACTGCCACGTCAACACTTAACGGTGATTTTTAACGGTATTACCAAATGTGTCACAATTTGTTAAAACGGTGTACCAAATTTGTTAGACACAAAAAACGGTGTACCAAAAGTGAGAATTAACCTAAAACTCGCTGTCAAAAGTGCAATTATCTCCCCCTATTAATTGATCATCACAACTAAAAGTTAGGTCTACTATTGTGGATCTGTTGTAGAAATATTTAATGTGACTCATATAATAATATAGCATTTTTTATTGATTTGGTTTTACTAATTTTAATAATATTGAGGATTTGAAACTGGTTTTCCTCCATCGTCAACATTTTAGGGCACAGAGTTGTTATTTTTAAAAAGAATTTAAGGTCTATTTTGTTAGGTTTTGTCTTCGTTTCGTATAATTTTAGTTTCGAAAGATTGGTTTCAATAGTTTTGTTGGGGAAAAGGCAAAATTGGTGCCATAACTCATGGCCATTGACAAATTTTCAGGCTGGCAATTTTATCCCATAAGTCATAAATTTGAAGCAAATTTGGGATATTTTTTACGCAATTGAGATAGTGAGCTTCAATATTGGGCTTGTGAAGGTGAATTGAAGAATTTGACCATGATTTTTCAAAAAAGTAAAAAAAAAAAATATGTGTCATGTGTGCGGCACATGACACATGCAAAATCTGATTTTGACTTTTAGGAGAGCTCCAATTGCGATTTTGGAACAATTTTTTTTTCATGCTCTTCCTAATAGCGATATTGGGACAATTTTTTATTTTTTTCAGCGCTTTTGCTACTGAGAAAGCGAACGGTCAACGCGAAGGTTCAAGACTTAGCCGAGCGTTAGCGAAGCTAGATTCTCATAGCGAGGCGCTTCGCTAACTCGAAGCGCTGTAGTAGCGCCGAAAAACCTTTTCAGGTCTTTTAGGAGTGCTCTCCAGACCGGACTTCTTTCATTTCCTATGTTCAGCAGCACTCTAGTTAAATCTTCTATTAAGGTAGACTGAACACGAACCCAATCTCGATGAAAGTACAAGCGTCCTTCGACGTGAACGGACGCTTTCTCATTGCGGGCGTAAGAGCCAGGCTAGGAAAAAGCTTCTTTTCTACAGCTACGCTACGCCAAGAGGGTGGAAGTTGTGTGTTTTGTCCTTTCTAGTCTAGTGCAATCAATAACCAAAAAAGCCAGCCTTTAGATCAACTAATAGCGAAAAAAGGAAACGATTTCCCCTATCCCTAACTTACGTCAACAAACTCATGAAAAAAAAAATGAGAAATATCTTCTACAAACGAGAATCTTATATTTGGAACAAAAACATAAAATATTTTTTTTGGTTCTCCCCAAATCCTAATTTCATTTTTGGAGCAGAATTTTTAAAAAAAATCCTAATTGCGATTTCGGAACAATTTTATTTATAAAAAAATATGCTCTTTTTAATCGCGATTTTGGATAAAAAAATTACGAAATTTTTTTTTTTTTTTTTTGTCCAAATCATGCAAGAAAAGAATATATATTACCCAAAATCACGAATTATTTTTTTTGTCCTTTTTATTAAAATCCTCGTGAAAAAATACAATTAAAATTCTTAAGCATGAGAGTGAAACTCACTCTTTAAATTGGACAAGTTTGCTTCAGGTTTTTTACTTAGTAAAATTACAGGCTCAAAAACTTATGGGGCAAACTTGCCAACGACCATAAGTTATAGGACCATTTTTTTCCTTTTTTCCCTTCATATGCTCGAGAGTGGAGCTCACTCTCTCAATTGGACTGAAAATGTCCCAAATTTTCTTCAAATTTTTGACTTATGGGATAAATTTGTTATAGGGCAAATTTATGAGGGACCATAAGTTATGGGACCAATTTTGCCTTTTTTCAATTACGGTGAAATATTTGAAACCCCAGTACGATTGAGTTTGAATGTTGGATTTTAGATTTTAAGAGTGTTGAAACCTCATGGATTGAATTTGATGTTGAAGTTTGAAGGGAGACACTATGCCTAATTTAGTGACATAAAATGCATTGATGAATTGATACTATTTACAACACCGAGTGGATGAAGTCAAGAAGTGTGTTAAGATATACTATGTAATTTTATAAAGTGTGTTAAGATATACTATTTCAATTAAGAGAGGTACTTTTATTAATATATTCACCTTTGCTTTTACTTTTTAGGCCCTTTCAGTTCTGTCAGATGTGTTTGGATTGGTTTAGTTTGGTATTATGAGATTTGATTGTGTAATTTTGGTTTTATTGTTCCTTTTTAATTCAATTATTGGACAAAAATGCAGAACATATAAAAATGAGTTCAATTGAACATTTTTGTATTGGACAAAATTGTGAGGTTAAGATTTGATCTTGACAAATATTAAGGGTCAAGATGAACTAGCTTATGCAAGATAGGTTTTTGACCTATCTCGTAATAGACTGACCCTTGTAACTAGGAATTCAACTTTTGATGTCCGTAACTATGAAAAATGTCCGTTTTTCGTGTTACGATATCTATTTTGGCCCTAGGGTTTTTTGGCTTCGGTGGTTAACTCTGCGGAAAATACTAGAGGGTACAAGTTGCTGAGTGTTTCTTTGTTTCAAGGGTGCTAAGTGTTAATTATTTGTTTCTGTGGTGCAAAGTGTCTATTCTCGTGTTTTAGGGGTGCAAAGTACCAAAAACCCTATTAATATTAAATTTTTTTTTTTTTTAAAAAAAAAACATGCTTGAAGGTGATTTTGAATTGCATTATCCCCCTATGCCTTTTGTTGACGCCTGGTGAGACAGCAGAGGAGGATGGAACAACAAATTCTCCTCTAGTTTAACCAAATGTTAATCAATGAAATGATCTAATGTGGATTAATAACAAAGCATTAATAAGCAATAACTATTCTCAGTATGAGACATTGAAACCATCAAATTCTTGCAGTTTAGAATCAAGTTGAATCTAATGTGGATTGGATCCTCTGAATTTATAAATCCACATTAAATCCGTATTGATTCCTTTTGGATCCTTGTCTTTATGGATCCACTTTCCCAAGTTGATTCCAACTTGATCTATTATTCAATCAAACTAAAATAAAATTTTGAGACAGGATATTGAGTGTATGTACTCAGTGTTATATTCATGAAGCACGCAGATATTGATATGCTATTCGTTCCAATTGCCATCTACAAATACTCATGACATGTTCTATTGACAATGGTGTAATAACATTTTCATCAAATATAATTCTTAGTTTTAAGCAAAAGATAATCTATTACACAATAATATATCGTATTAGATAACAATGGTTAGTCGAGAGGAGATTCAATTATTCCATGATCCTCTGCAATTTCACGAGGAGCCAATAAAGGCTTTGGGGGGCATCTGCAATTCAGAATCACCTTCAAGCATCTCAAGTACTTTGTTCATCGAAGGTCGATCAGAAGGCTTCATCTGTATACACCATAAAGCCACTATAACAATTTTCTCTATAATCTTCCTTTCTTCATCATTCGCATCCATAATCACTATTTCATTTCCGGCATAAATTTGATCGTACACCCGCAAAGGGAAATATATTTGGCTTACATCATCTGCAAATGGGTTCATATTTTTCCTTCTACCCGCCATTTCCATCAACAACATTCCGAAACTAATAAACATCAGCTTTATATGAAATACCTCCAATATTCTTGTCAAACATTTCCGGAGCCATGTAACCCAGTGTTCCTCTTACAGAAGTCAGATCTATAAAACTATCATCAATAGGATAGAGTTTAGCAAGTCCAAAATCGGAGATTTTTGGATTGAAATTCTAGTCAAGTTAAATATTGTGAGGTTTGATGTCAAAATGCAAAATTTGCATGTCACAACCGTGGTGTAGATAGTCGATCCCACGTGCCACTCCAAGTGCAATATCAAACATTTTTTCGTATCTCAAGGCAAGGTCCTTTTGGCCAAAAATGTATTTGTCTAGGGAGCCATTTTGCAAATATTCATACACCAAAGCGCACTTTGAAGCTTCTACGCAAAAACCAACGAGTTGTACTATGTTGGCATGGTAATTACGACCAATTGTGCCAACTTCACCGATAAATTCTTCATCATTAGCCACTGATTGGCCCATCATTTTTACTGCAATGTAAGGATCACTTCGAAGTTTTCCTTTGTAAATTGTTCCATATCCACCTTCGCCCAATTTTTGATTGAAATTGTTTGTCATCTTCTTGATCTCAGAGTAAGTGTATTTTATTGGCGTGAGGTTATTTTGACCTTTCAAAAAATCTTCGATGGTTTGATCTTGTGATAAATGTCGCCTTCTCCATTTATATACTATTAATCTCAGAGCTACGATTGGACCTGCATAATCAAGACGAATTGACTTGCAACTTCAAAACACTCACGAATTATTTCAAGATAGGATTGTCTAAAAATACACAAATCCATCATTTCTCAAGAAGCAATTTTTGTTCAATGGACTAATCCTGGCCTCAATAAATTTGTAAAGTAAGAGTTATGAAACTTACCAACAACCATTGCACCGTAGATTCCAGATATAACTGTTGAAAGAGGCAAGTAAAAAGTTAAAGGATATTAGTAATACATTAAGGTTGTGAATGGAGAGTTCAAGAAAACAAGGAATGATATTTGAAAAGATTAAGCACTGACTTCCCCAACACTTTAATTGACCTGCATAATCAAGTGAAAGCGTTGTTAGAAAATCAGAAGGGGTGATAAATCATAAAAGCCAAAAACTTATTAAAATATAGAGGTAGACATAACCAGATAAACAATGCAAATCGAATTGATTAATGTGATTAATTTATACACAAGGCTGAAGGAAAAGTTAAGTGTTCCCATATAATATGCCCGGCGCCCCTCGAAAGGGATTAAATCCTTGGGAAACCCAAAAAAAAAAATATATCAGTTACTCCATGATACTTAGTATGAAATCAATAAATTGACAATGTAGTACTTGGTTTATCAATGAATATCAAAAGAAACTATCAAGTAAAAGATGAGAATCTCTTGAACATCATCTGATTTGTTTTCATTTTTTTTTGGGCTAATCTGATTTGGTTTATAATATATTGTTTAGTTGCGGACTAGGGAGATCAATAATTTTAGGGGATTTTAAACTAGTGGACTAATTTATAGTGTATCCTAGCTCATAGACCCAAATACCTAAGAGTGATATTAATGGGGGGTTTCCCATTTGGGTCAAGGTCTGACATACGAAGTAGCATGCCATGGACATTCGGTTTGCCCACATGTCATTGGTTCTTACATTGTTCTAAATGGTGGCGAATGTAACATTGAAGGAGACAACGAACACATGGAGGTGTCAGCTAGCTACAAAATGCTATGTTTAGCGAGCAGCTGGACTTCATTGTTGGAACCAAGTTAACTATCTCACGAGGTGTCATTAATTTCACATTATGAGGCATTGAAATACTATCCAAAAGAAATCGAGATCAAGTAAACATAGTTATCGTTACTTACATTTGGATCCAAGTATTGAAAGAGAGATGTCCTCTCGACAGTCGTAGTACAGAGGATAGGTTTGTAAAAATGGGATGTCCACAATGCAGGTCCGCGAGCAACTTAATTTATTCCCTTCAAAGCGGCAAAATCCATTTACACTCTCACATTCTTCACAAAGTGAACGATGCCATGAAAGCTCGAACCCATAAGCCAAATCATCGTAAATGCTTGCCAAAGAAGACGTGTTTGTCATAGGCCACCGAGTGGAGGCCTGCATCCTGTCAACTGTACACCAGTCTTCTAAATCAGACATTCTGACATCTCCAGCCATAACATAACTATAAATTTCAGAAGAATTCGAGAAAACGCTTCTCCTGTTGCCACAAAACGAAGCATTCACATACATCGATGAACTCACAGGAGCCACACAATGGATGAACACTACCGGATGATTTTTATCAACTTCAAAAAACCTGTCAAAAATTCTTACTCGCCCTATTGAACTAAACCATTCATTAAATCTATCGGAATGACCTGGACAGGAAGAAAGGTTTGCCCTGTTTAAGTTAGAATCAGCAAGCCTTATCGAAAACTTTTCGTAATTAATATCGTGCACATGATAGTTTCTTGAGCTTACAGTCAATAAGGTCTGATTATTTTGGCAATCTAGCTCAAAATATGGATCATTATACCCACAGGAAATCGGGTCGCCTTTTAATCTAAAAGGGTATCTAATGGCACTGATATTCCCACAAGATGAAGAAGAGCAAGTTGATGAAGTACGGGAAATATTGCTTTGAGCTATGGAATTAACTGTACAGAAATGCAGGAGAATCAAGATTCTCGAAATTTCTAAAAGAAATGACATGTTTGGGATTCTGATGAATTTATTAGACTGTCACTGATGAGTAGAAGAAGAAGAATAATAAGATCAATATATATGACAAGTTTTGTGTGGGGGATTGGATAGTTTCAAGTAAATTAGGACAATGTCAATCAATCTTAGTCTTTTTTTTTTGTTTTTTTGAGAGGTATCAATCAATTAATCTTAGTCAACTACGCATTACATAATTTTCATATTAATAAATTGGAGTAAAAGCTTTTGCTGGAGAAGAGAATAAACATGGGGAAAGTTTTCAATTTTGGTCCTCCAACTTGAACTCATTTTGCTAATTTACTAGTGATTCTGTATAAAGATGAAACTATCCTTCTACAACTATTTTCTTTTTAAAATACTCTTTTTTTTTTCTTTTCCATTGTTTCCTCATCATTCATTATCTGGTGCATGTCCGATAAGTGTCAGGACCGTGCCCTTTCCGCGTTCGTGTCCGAGGCATGTCCAACACTTGTAACTTATCATGTCCAAATATCATGATGTGGGAATAGTCGCTTACTAGTACCATTGACTAGGTAAAAAGAGGTAAAATTCCTACACCTAATGTTCCTAAACGGGTTAAATGCAAATTACCCCCTTAATCATTATGAATAGTTGATACCCCCAACGTTAATTTTCTTAATTAGTACCTCTCGGTATTTTATAAAAGTAGCCAATAAATCCTCATCGATCATTTTACACGAAGTGCATCTTGGCACAAATATCTTTAGGCTATGTTTGATTCTTGGATTTCAGTGAGTAAAATGCTAAGGAAAATGTTATCTCTTGCATCCAATGATGCAACATTGAACTTCATTTCTTCTTCATTTGCTTTTTACGTATCATTTTACTCACTGATATCCATAAACCAAACAATGCCTTAAAGTTAATCTAAATAAATCCATGCCTAGTTGCACTTCGTGAGCGTGTAAGCCAGAAATGGTCGATGAGGATTTATTTGTTAACTTTTATAGAACACAAGGAGGTATTCAGTAATAAAATTAATATATCGGTATTCGCTATTTAGCGTGATTAAGGGGGTAATCTGCATTTAACTCAGTCCATAAACTCATGAATTATTGATGCCATTGACTTTGTCAAGGTAGGTAATCCTTATGTCTGCACTTAAAACCCATCAATCATATCATAAGCCCCTTGATTATTTGAAAAAACATATCTTAGGCCACTTGTTTGGGTTTATGGAAATATCTCAATTCAATATACTTGCGGAAAATTAAGTGTCCAGATTCCGCAGATCAGTGAAAGTTAAGGGATGTAAAATGCTTGCTGGAAAATTAAGTGTCCTGATTCTGCGGACCAGTGAAAGTTAAGGGACGTAAAATGCTTGCTGTAAAATTAAGTGTCCTTATTCAGCGGACTGAAAAATTAAGTTTCCTAATTCTACGGACCAGTGAAAGTTAAGGGACGTAAATTGTTATTTTGCCAACAAATTCTCCTCTAGTTTAACCAAATGTATCCTTAAAAAAAAAAAAAAAAAAAAACCAAATGTAATTCATTGAAATGATCTAATGTGGATTAATAACAAAGCATTAATCATCAAGATAAGTACATTTTAGCATAAGCAATAGCTATCAAATTCTTTCAGTTTAGAATCAAGTTGGATCTAATGCAATGTTATTAAAACCGGACCGGACCGGCCGGTCCGACCGGTTCGACCGCGAACTGGAGGATGGTCCGGTCCGGTTTACCCCCTAAAACCAGTTGACTCAAAAACCAGTCTGAACCGGGTTGAACCGGTCCAAAACCGGTGAACCGGCGAACCGGTTTGGGCCGGTTCAACCCGATTTTGAATTTCTTTTTTTTTTTTTTTTTTTTTGATTTTTTAAATTTTATTAATGTTAAAAATAAACTAAACATTCTGTATATCAAGATGTGCTTCTTAATTGTAGTACTTGCCAAATGAGAGTAGAGTTGTTTAACGGAGCGGATTTTAACCTGAATCAAATTTAATAAAACAAAACTCACCAAAGATTCGATGAATCTGAATCAATTAAAAAATTCAAAATTCAAAATATATGGATTAAATATAAATTGAAGTTCATTAAATATATGTATTCAAGAAAAACTAATAAAATATATGTATACATAGTCTTAATTTATATTAGTAATGTTAGCTAATTTTGTCGTCGTTTAACCTTATTTAAGAGCTCAAATTTCTTCTAACAACGTGAATTAATTTTAAAACATTATCACATTTTGGTTTTGTAGATTGATATTTGGGTGATTTACACTTACACCCCCTAAGATTTGGCGAATTTACAAAAAAATTCCTCTCGTTTCACAAATTACAGGAACCTCCTTTACATGATGACGTCGTGAACTTTTTCTTTGAGAGAATTGCATTTTTGGTACTGAGCTTTAGGTCAATTCCCACTTTTAGTACACAGTTTTATGTGTCCAACACATTTTGTACAACGCTTCAACAAATTTTGACACATTTGGTACAACCGTTAAAAATTGCTGTTAAGTGGTGATGTGACAGTTAAGTCTAATTGTAAAGTCGATTCTATTACCTATGCTAACTGATAATTTTACCCCAAAACATTTCAGATTATCAAAAAAGCCCCATATCTCCAATACCTTTGTTTTCTAGCTAACACTTCTTTTTGTGTTAACTTGACAAGGCAGGTTAATTTGAGTGTTGGGGAAGTGAGTACTTGGTCTTTTCATATCATTTTTCCTTATTCTTATGAACTTTTCCTTCACATGTCGTTCCTAGATCGCGGTGGCCTGCGAATTGGGGGGAGGGGGGTGGTTATGGGGTTGGGGTGGGGTGGGTGGATTTTAGTTTTTTTAAATTATAATTATTTATAATTTGTTATTTTAATAATATTAAATAGTTTTTAATTATATAATTATTAATTTAATAATTATTAAATAGATTAATACTATTATTCAAAATTGCGATATCAATATCTGCATGTTTCAAGAATATAACATTGAGTACATACTCTCAATATCGTGTCTCAAGATATTATTTTAGTTTGATTGAACAATAGATCAAGTTGGAATCAACATGAGAAAATGGATCTTTAGCAAAAAAAAAAAACATGAGAAAATGGATCCATAAAGACAAGGATCCAAAAGTTTGGAATCAATACGGATTTAAAGTGGATCTATAAATTCAAAGGATCCAATTCACATTATATCAATGTTTTCAGAACCGGACCGGACAGTGAACCGGTGAGCCAACTGGCCACTGATTTTACTGGTCGAACAGGTCGGACCGGATGACGTCATAATGATATAATAAATATATTTAATTTTAAAGTATATATAATATTCATAAAATTTAAACATTATCCTACAATTGATTAAAAATATATAAAATCTTAGAATATATTTAAATTAAATCACATAATATTTACATAACTTATATCATAATTGTAATATGATACTAATTTGTAAGCTCATATAAATATAATATGACTATATTTCTTTATAAACATTTAAAAGTGTAAGTTAAAAATACAACAAACTAAGAGATTAATAATTTTAAAGTATGATTATGTATAAAAGTCTAATATTCAAAATCAAACTTGCATAATACATCGATTTGATTTTCAAAATTTGACACTCTTTATCCTAAAATAATATTGGAAAGAAATATCTTATAGAACAAATTTTAATAAAAAATTATTATTTGAGTATTAATTTTCATTGATAATGTGTAAAATGTTAATTTGAGTTATCATAACCTAATTTATAAACAAATTTGGCTACAGGTTTTCTGTAATTTATAAATTTGTTTTGTACTAAAAATTCAACAAAAATGATGTAGCTCAACTGGTAAGGAAGTTATCTTTCAAGCAAGAGGTTAGGTGTTCAAATCCCACCTTCTACAATTCTACAATATGAAGCTAGTACAATGAATAGAAATTGTCAGAATTTCTACAACTCAACATATAATATCAACTCAATTACTAGTCTTACATATTTGATAAAAAAAAAGGGCAAAATTTCTTTTTGGGTATCATATAATAGGATGATTTACAGCTTTGGTATAAAGACATATTAAATTGCATGATTGCACATTTTATACCATCTTTGGACAAAATTGGCCACGTGTATTACCCGTGACTGCTCACTCGTATTTTGGAGGAAAAATTCACGTTTTTTAGTGGTATATTGAATTGCATAATTTTTATGGAGTTTTACTTGAACAGGAAAATATAAACTAATATAACGAAAAAACAACACATATGACCAGAAAACACCGAGTTAACGTGGCTTTTACCTCCAATATGACGAGTTAACCACCACATGCGACACACGCAGCCAATTTTATCCAAATAATTAATTGTGGTATGAAATGATCAATCATGTGTTAAATTATTGTACAAATTATGTGCAATTCGATATACCTCGGTACCATATTTGCAAACCACCTTATTGTATGATACTAAAAATGCGATTTTGCCGTGATATAACTCTCACTGCTGAATACTGATCCACTAAAAGTACTTGCATTTGTGTTTACAAATTCTGAAGCAGCAAAAGGGTTTGGTGGCATTATCGGCATATTTTCACCTTCTAGCATTTGAATCACGACTTTAGTCGAAGGCCGATCAACCGGGTACCACTGTATGCACCAAAGCCCGACGATTGTTAGCCTTCTCACTGTCTCATTCTCATTCTCATTCTCACTTTGGATTTCTATATCTTCTCCTTTATTCAACTGATTGTACATCCATTCGGGAAAATAAATTTGACTATCGTCTTGTGCTATGGCTTGAAAATTCTTTCTTCCTCCAACCAGATTCAACAACAACATGCCAAAGCTATAAATATCCGATTTATACGACACTTTCCCAAAGTTCCTAGAGAAAACTTCTGGTGAAATATAGCCTATTGTACCTCGTGCAGCCGTCATTGTAACAACACTTTTCTCCTTTGAACACAATTTCGCTAGACCAAAATCGGCTACCTTAGGGTTGAGATTCTGGTCTAGCAAAATGTTATGTGGTTTAATATCAAAATGAAGAATTCTTTGTTTGCAGCCTTGGTGTAGATAATCAAGCCCTTTGGCTATACCCAAAGCAATTTTGTGTACCTTCTCCCAACCAAGAGTTGTACCTTGTTTGCCGGATGAGATGTACTTTTCTAATGAATCATTTTGCAAGAACTCGTAGACTAAAGCACGCTTGTATCCATCCGCACAATACCCAATTAGACGAACCACATTTACGTGGTGGATTTTGCCGATTGTTGCTACTTCATTTATGAAATCTTCACCGTTTCCTTTGATGTGATTTAGAAGCTTAACTGCTACAAGAATGTTGTTCGAAAGTTTACCTCTGAACACGGTTCCATAACCTCCCTGGCCTAACTTATGCTTAAAATTGTCTGTGATTTTCTTTATTTCTACATAAGTATATCTTGAGGGCCTAAAATCTTTATAATCCTCCAAAAATTGTAGAATCCTTTTCTTGTTGTCTTGTTTTCTTTTCTTCACAATGTAGTTGCGATACAATGCAGCGAAAGCTAGTGCAATCAGGAAGACACCAACTAGTACTACTGCAATAACTACAATTTCCAAAACACTTGTAAGACAAAGAAATAACATTATTAGTCCATCAGATCATATACATTGATAACAATTGTCATGGACATAACTCTTCCAAGGTCTCATGCAACACCTAATGTCGACTACCCTCGGCTTTTCGATTATGCCTCGGGGTCTGCTAAGTCAGCCTCTCTCAAATATAAGTGTTTGTATGTGAATGAAAATTGATTATAATCTAAGGGAAAATACCATGTTACTTTATTCACAACTTTGGTTTTTTTTCCTATTTGGAAGAGTTTTGACTTGGTGAGTTTGGCAAAATCCAAACTTATACACAAACTCTAGAAATCTACTTGCAAGTTGCAACTCTATGAAATTTTGATTTGACACCTACCACAGAGTTTTTTTTCCCTATCAAACTCTACAAGAAAAACATTGATTTGACACTTAGTATCTACTTTTTCCGCCAAATCCAACATTCAGATTCAATCTAAATGGAGTTTCAACTTTTTCAAAATCACAAAATCCATCATCCAAACTCAATCCAATGGAGTTTTATAGGTTTCACAAAACTACCCAAACCATGTTTTCGAAACCAAACCCGCGATATCGAGCCGAATCCTAACCAAATAGAAGCCTACTTAGTTTGCGTGACATAAAAGCTCACTTTCACTCAGTTCACAGTCAGATTCTATAGCTAACAACAAATAGCTTAAACTCCTGATATAAAAATAGAGACAAAAATTTCCTAATGCCAAACTACACCAATCCAAACCCAGCTAAGAAATTAAAATCAAAGGTCCATATATTAATAAAATAAAATAAAAAGTATTTAAAGGGTAGTTATAATATACCTTTCTTATTCTGTTCAGCTTTCTTATTTTGTTCATGAGGTATGTCAAGGCATTGAGTTTCATTATTATTATTATTCTTCAACCCACAGTGCATCCTTCTTTCTTCACAACCCCTACAAAATGGTTTGGGCCAATACAATGATTTGATATCGGCGTACAAGGAATATTTGCTAAGCGAGTTAAATATTTCCCCAGGAATATAAGAAGTGTTGTACATCTTCGTACAATTCAATACTGATAAATCTGTAGCTTGCATATACGATTCATAAGCATAAATCTTGAAATCTTCAGTATCATCACAAACATGGATCGGGCCTAAAGAGTGTTGATTATCCCTCTTCGTGGAGCAATTGAAAAGTGTGAACCCAGTGTAGATGTCATCATACACATTATACAATTTAAAAGGAGAAGAGGTGGTGGCGTTGAATTCAGGAACCCGGGTCGGGAAGCATGACCCGTTAACAACAACGACCCGAATAACCTAAGTAGTAGGACATGAAAATTAATTAAATTTATTAGTTACTCATACTCGAACTTGTTCTATAAGAGCTCAGTTGAGCTCGATAAATCAAGCTTATACCTGAGATTGGTAGTCAATTGATTGAACCTTGGCCTTTGCTAAAATTGGGAGGACGATGTTTCGGGTCAAGGCCCGAATCGGAAACTGGAAGTCGAACTCTAAACTGTTGGGTGAATTGCATGAAAGATCGAATCCTGGGTAGCCGCAGTGTTCGGGCTGGTGGCCCTTTAATCGGAAAGGGAATCGGATAATCGGGCCTGATTTATGGCATCTTGTAGGCCGGCAATCGTCTTGGGCTTTAGTGGAGACAATCATCATCAAGAAAACAAAGGAAACAATCATCTTGTTTATGGGAACTTTCTGTCTCTTTAACTTCAAAATGGTTCTATTTGTTTTTTCTTTGTTAATGTCTATGAGTTGACATTTTGTCACTCTTATTCTAATTTGGTGTCAATATTATCCCTTGATTAATTATAATAAAAAAAAAGTTAAAATACCCATTCACTTTCCTAGAAAATAGCGAAGCAATTCCTCCATGTTTTCAAACAACTCTATATTCTTTCACAGCTTATTGGTTAGTAATGATAAAAGAGAGAAAAACAAGGAGGTGATAAGATTAAGATTAATAAATAAGGACAAAATTAAAAAAATAGGTAACTAATGTCGCATTGGAATCCTAAAGTAACATACATTTTGGAACAAAAGAATTTTTCTAAAGCGATAGATAAAAAGGAACGGAGGGAGTATGTATTTAGGAGGGAAAATTATATTCTGGACCGGATTTGACCGAACTCAAAGTAATTACATGACAAGTGCAATACACTTGCTTTGGGATTGAATATAACTTTCAGGAGAGGGACCGATCATAAAGCAAGTATAAAAGTATAATATAATACATTTGCTTTGTGGTTGGATGGGTATGGTCAAGCCAGGTCAGAAAAAGAATTGTCTATTTAGGACTATTTCATTTTACCAAAACGACATGTAATTTTTTTTTTACTAAACGACATGTATTAGGAGTATTTTTTAAGGAGCAACAACTTTCAAAATTTTGTTTGGAAAAATAATTTGAGGCAAATTTCAAGGTGGCTATTGTGTTTTATGTTTTGTGTTTGTATGTATATTATCCAACAACAAGTGAAATGTGGACTCTTAAATCTAAATTTGTGCTTTGGGTTTTTGTATAGAAAGAATCTTTCCTTCTCCTCCTCAATAAACAATTTAAAAATTATACACGTTGGGTAGCGAAAAAGCCCCCCACAAAAAGCAATGTTATTAAAATCGAACCGGGCCGGCCGGTCCGATCGGTTCGACCGTAAACATGATGTTGGTCAGGTTCGATTTACCCCTAAAACCGCTTGATTAAAAAACCGAACTGAACCGGATTGAACTGGTCCAAAACTGGTGAACCGGCAAATCGGTTTGGACCGGTTCAACCCGATTCTGAATTTTCCTTTTATTTTTCTTTCGATTTTTTTAATGTTGAAAATAAACTAAAAATTGTTGTAGATGATGGGATTTTAACAACTAACTATTGATGATCCTGAATAAATTTGGGAATTTGTCCATTAAATTAATTAAATGTTTAGACGAAGAATTTCTTGACTAATCTAAGTAATAGTACGTAGTACTATTGAATACGCGATGCGATGAGAAATGTTACGTGTCTAGTCCTGTGAAACTAAAGATACAGGGCCTGTTTGTTTGGCGTTTGAGAAAGTAGTTTGAGAGAGTAGTGGAGGTTTGTGAAATAATCTCGATTTGCGTAATGTTGTTTGTTTGAGTTTTGAGAGAGTGGTTTGAGAAATAAAGTAGGTGTAGGTTTTTTTGAAAGAGTTGGGTTGTATGTGTAAGATGTGTAAGACTTTATGTCAAATCATGTTTGTTATGTGAGATAAATTGTGTAAGAGATAGATTACTTTATATCAAATCAAAGTAGAGTTTGTATAGGTTTTGTTTAGAGATAAGAAAATTGTTGTTTGTTTGGCTTTTAAGAGAGTAGTTTGAGAAAATTAATGGATGAAAAATTTATTTTTGAAAGTTTGTTTGGCGTTTGGGAAAGTAGTTTGAGAGAGTAGTGGAGGTTTGTGAAATAATCTCGATTTGCGTAATGTTGTTTGTTTGGGTTTTGAGAGAGTGGTTTGAGAAATAAAGTAGGTGTAGGTTTTTTTGAAAGAGTTGGGTTGTATGTGTAAGATGTGTAAGACTTTATGTCACATCATGTTTGTTATGTGAGATAAATTGTGTAAGAGATAGATTACTTTATGTCAAATCAAAGTAGAGTTTGTATAGGTTTTGTTTAGAGATAAGAAAATTGTTGTTTGTTTGGCTTTTAAGAGAGTAGTTTGAGAAAATTAATGGATGAAAAATTTATTTTTGAAAGTAGAAAACATGTTTGTTTGGCATTTCCCAGACACGAAAAAAATCTGGAAAACGCCAAACAAACAGGCCCACAATTTTTTTTTTCTTATCTTAACCTGGATCATGACTTATTTCTAAGTAAACTAGCTAGCAACCTGAGGTGGAAATTGAAATTTGGACGAGTAAAGTACTTTAGAAACACAATTTTAATAAGAATAGCAAAACAAATAATGGTCGAACCGTCGGGCCACTGGCTGGACCGGATTACATCATAATGATATAATAAGTATATTCAATTTGAAAGTATATGTAATATGCATAAAATTTAAACATTATACTACAATTGATTAAAAATATACAAAAACTTAGATATGTTTAAACTAAACCATAAAATATTTATCTAACTTATATCATAATGGTAATATGATATTAATTATTACGCTCATATAAATCTAATATGATTATATTTATTTGAAAATATAAAAGTGCAAGTGATATAGCGTGGGTCCAAATCCAGAATCTGACCCGTAAAGCAACCCCAAGAATGGCAAGATCTTGGGACGAGACCCTTAACCCTTAAAGTGGCGCGATCCCTTGACATCATTACTGATACGGTATATTCAACATATCCCTAACATCACGCAAAAGAGACAATATTTGAACATAATACATGTTTCCGAATGTATCAACTAGTCCACCGATCGGACCTCGGAACATGACTTCTTGGGTCGGCCCTAGACTCCATAAGATGGGCCACCTTCGGGGGCACCGACCCTAGGGATCTATCCAATACAGACTGGTCCACCTGACACAATAATACACCTATATATACCAATACATTTAAAGTCAGAGCACGCTTTCCAACACAAATATACTAATCGGACCTTCAAGTAGGGGTGGGCGCGGGTCGGGTATTTCGGGTATTGGGTATTTCGGGTCGAGTACCCGACTTGGCGGGTAGTGAATTTTCACACCCGAAACCCGACCCGAACTGGCGGGTACCCGAAGTTCGGATACCCGAAATTTTCGGGTATTTCGGGTATTGGGTACCCGAAATTTCACACTTTTTTTTTTTTCAAGAATTTTTTTTTAACATATATGTACGTAAAATTATAAATAAATGAATTCAAACATTAATTGTACACAATAACTTCAAAACAAAACAATACAAATGTCTCAAGCCTTCAAGATTCAAGTATTCAATAATTTTTTTTTTAAATACCCGAATGGGTACCCGAATACCCGTTCGGGTGTGAAACTAATACCCAATACCCAACCCGAAAATATATTTCGGGTTCGGGTACCCGAACCCGAATGTCAAAATACCCGTTTTTTTGTCCCAAACGGGAAATACCCAAACGGGTCGGGATGGGTACCAAAAAACCTGACCCAGACGCCCACCCCTACCTTCAAGTTCAACTTTACTTATTCTTATGCAATACTCTATGCTCGATAGTTGTAGACTAGTTAGCGCATTGTATCAAACATACCCAAGTTGTAATATTTTGTACTCTATGTTTAGAATATATATTAAAGACATATGTCTACTTGTGTTCGGAATTCATACTTGCAAGTTTTACCTAGTGTTACTTTCCTTTTATTGAACAAACGAAATCACGTTAAATCAACTAGCACCCACCGAGGGGCCTACTTATACAATAGATCAAAATATGCCTACTACGCAAATAAACACTTACAACCGAGCAAATGGTCAACCTTCAATCAACCTCGGTCCGATCGATGGTCAATCTCAAGCGGGGAATCAACCAGAAATTCCCCCAAGCGACCAACCCATACACACGACCATTGTTGATTTAAGGTCTATCATCGGAACAATGTGTAGAAAGTTCCTAAACGTGGAAAGAGAAAATCAAGGACCTCGAGTGAACCCTCAAGGGTGATAATATAGTGCCTAGCAAGTCAATACTTTTAGCTTGTAATAGGACTATTCTATAATAAACAATATTTGATTAAATTATTAATACGCAATGTTTATTTATACTGTATAGAATGAACAATGGCCACCTTCATCTCTCGCGAATACATTTAAACGATTGGTTGAAATCATAAGATCTCATTCAAATATGGGATGATTCACTTCAGTATGAGTGCAATCATGAAACAATCTCTAAGGTCGTGATCTTAAAATTCGTTCCAAGTTATAGATTCCGAATGAGACAGGGTATCGAAGGAATCGCTAAGACTTGTACGATTATGCATGATTCAGAAGGAGTGAATTTGTAGCGTTTCATGAACAAGATATTTGATGCTAGTGCATATGAGTAGATGGTTCGATAGGGGATCGAACGCATCGAACGACCTGAACAGAGAAAACCATTGTGGAAGCGCATGTCGCATGTTGCATATCGGAGATGGGATGTTTCTCAAGACTTATAATAGTGTACGATTTAGTCCTTAGACTTGAGATGCTAGAGCAAATTCGGTGCACGGGCGTGCATATTTTGATTTAGGAGCCAATCACGTAGCCCGATCATTGTACGCCTACTTTGGGTACGTATAGTCATGTACGCGAGTGGTTTGTATCAATATGGGGTCTACCGACTCATCCTACTGGATGAGAAAATTTCTTGTGCGTTCTTTGATAATAGATTCCGAGAAACCCGTGGCCAAGGTCGGTGACGGATTTGGAAAGGGGTTTCCAAATTTAGCAGTCACACTGGAATTATTATCCAAAATTAGAAAGTACAAAATCGAGATAATTAGAGGTGCCGATCAATTCACACACCCTAGGTCTCGATCGGGAAATTAGTTGTTAGAAGAACCGTATGTACATGTCAATTATAAGAGGTGAGGTTCAGAAGACCAATTCACCTGAAGTTGGACCTCATGGGCTTATGGCTAGACATCGACCATGAGGTGTAGGTACTCCTGAATTAATAGGAGATTAATTTTGGAGTGATCAATTAAAAGTGTTTAATTGATCGGAGTAATTAATTGCCCATAATTAAATCACGAAGAGTTCGTGGGCCTGCGGCCAATTGATGGTGAACCTAGAGGGTCACACAAAACACAGTTGGACAACAACAGTAAAAAATGAAAGGATTGATTTAAGGAAGTTAAATCAATAAATTAATTGAATTAAATTGTTAGTTCAATTTGAAGAATAATTAATTAGATGATCTAATTAAATAAATATTAATTAAAGTGTTAATTAATAATAGAGAGGAATTAATTAAAATAATTGAGCTTATATAATTAAAGAGTTAATTAAATAAAGTGCTAGAGTTAGGTCATTTAAAGAATGGACCAAGAAGAAGTTTTGCACAACAATGAAAAGAGGTGACTTATAAATAGAAGTCTTAAGAGACTCCTTAAAGCTAATCTTGAAATTGCAACCACTAACCCTAGCTGCCCCTCCCTCTCTTTTCTCTTCCACCTAGATCTAGATCTGGCTCTAGATCTTAGTTCCTCCATGGACAAACCTTCTCGTTCTAGTTCTAAGCCCGTGACTTGAAGGTGTTGCTACAATCCAACTGGTGTGGATACATTCTAGAGGCACGACATTTTGAGTGCTACTGTGAATCAAAAGAAGACCGGAGATTTCCACCACCGAACCCGTGGTGATGTAAATCGCATATCACCTCTCTTGCTTTTGATTTTATTGCGTTGTGCTATAATTCAACCTTTTCGCATATGTAAGATGGAAATCGATTTATTGGTTGTATGGGTACCGCAAAAAAATTCTAAACTTCGCAATTTCGTTGTTTTGACAAGCGAGGTATCCCAACAGTGGTATCAGAGTCAATTTCATTACTCTTATGCCAAAATGCCTGAACATAATTGAATATATGGATATTTGTGATTATTATGTTCTGTGTGATGATTCTTACTTGTTATGATATTGTCTTTATTCGGATAAAGTTGTATAATTTGATTTGGGACAAAAGTGCAGTTTTTGAAACTTTAAGGGCTTATTTGCAAATTGCAATTTTCTGAAATCTGGACTGAAAATTAATTTTCTGTTTCTGGAAATTTTTTGGACTGTTTTTGTAATTTCTGGACTGTTCGTAAATTTGGGGTTATTTTTTAATTTCCGAAAGTTAAGGGATTGTTTTGCAATTTCCTTGACTTCATGGTTTGTTTGCAAAAAATGAAAAAATTTCTGGATTTAAATTGTCAATTTCATTCTCGGGCGGATTTGAAATTTTGGGGCTGATTTGTAATTTCCAAAACTTTTGGGGTTAAAAAGCAATTTTCAAAATTTGAGGGGCCGAACTGCAATTTTCAAAAGTTGAAAAATCCGTATCTGTTTTTATCCATAAAAGTGTTTTGTTTATCCGAAAATCGATTTTATTATAACTAGGGAGTGACTAAAGTAAGAATCATAGGTTATTTTTAAAATGAGTTTTAAAATAAGAAAGAATATAATTGCGTAAAAATTGTTTGTTTGTTTCGTGCTCTACGTGAACTGTTTACGTGTTTTTCGATCGTGCCGAGCCTTGACCCTAGGGGTAGATGTGATTGGTTTATTTTATTGTTTGATTTTTATTGAGCCCGCGAGCCTTTAGATTTTTGGGTCACTTTGAACCTTTGTAATAGATTAGGGCTTTACTTTTAAATAGTTTAAGATGAAGGCCCATTACAAACAAGGCGGAGGCCCAAGAAGAATTGAAGGCCATGTATGCATGGTTATTAATGTAATAGCCTAGGACCATTAAGAACCTATTAGATTGACCAATTGGGCCCACATCATGGCTCGATGTTGGCCCACATAGGAGGCTCCCGTTCGAAAACATAATGTGGTAGTATGCATGCTAGGTGTGTATGTTTTATTTTATTTATTGATTTGTTCTTAGCATGTATGTGATGCTCGCTAGTAATTAGATCGTAAATAAAAAATAAAGCATAATTAATACGGTGAGATCTCGAGGAGAGTTAGCTCTAATTTTCAAACCCGAAAAACCCTTCTTGAATGAAATATTAAGTCATATTGGGTACATTAAAATGAAGTTTCAAAGATCCAAGTCTTCCATCAATAGGAACTAGATTAGGTAGTGTACTTATCGATAAAGGTGATCCAGAGTCAGACACCCGAGTCGAAGAAAGAGACAATAAGAAAAATTCCTTGACTCTTGTTTTTAAATAAACTCGACAAGGGTGGGGACTGGTCGGAACATGTATATCGACCGATAACCATTTACGGGGATTTCATGACCGGGCCCCTTGTTCATCAAGATTGATGGGTTAGACTTCACGAGTAGTAACACTCATGATGTAGCAGTGCTAGATGAGTGCGAAAACCGAGGCAAAATAGCTTGAAGATTGTGTAGGGACACAATTGGTAAAAGTATACCTACTTGGAAAATTAATTTTATGGCCACGAGTCGTGGGCGCAATTAATGTCTACTGGGACATCAAAATCTACTAGGAAATAGGATTTCCCGAACAATTGAAGGGGTAATTGTTTTGATAAATAGTGGGAGAACTTTATCGAAGGAAGTCCAAAATTCGTTAATTATAAGTGTTAAGCATAGATCAATCAGCTAAACATTGTCTTCTATTCATTTGTAGATTATTTTATACAATGTCTAAAAATCCATTTTCCGTCATCCTCGACACTAATAAATTAACTGGATCAAACAATATCGATTGGCTTAGTTACTTGAGGATTGTCCTCAATTTCGAACGTCGAATTATCTTCTTTACAAGCCTATGCTTGATGCACCTCCGAGCTGAGCCTTGTCAAAGGAACGAATCACCTACAAAAAATGGGTTGATGGTGATTTTTATGATTCAATTATTCATATATGTCTAATGAGCTGCATAAGCGACAAAAGAGCATGTCTCAAGCTTCTGAAATAATCCTCCACCTCAAAGAATTGTTTCGGGAGCAGTTTCGAACCGAAAGAATGAATTGATTAGAAGGTCTACTTGATTAAGCAAGGTTTTAACTAAAGAGTTAATTAAAAAGAAATGAATGTTTGAATTAATGAGTTGATTCAATTAATTAATTAAGATGATAATAGTCCACAAATTTGGCACTCTAGACTTGGACATATCTCCGAGAGTAGGATCCAAAAGTTGGTCTCTTCTAGGGCTCTTGAAATACAGAACTTAGATAAACTTCCAACTTGCGAATCCTGTCTTAGAGGAAATATGACCAAATCTCCTTTTACTGGGAAACCAGAGCGGACCAAACAAATATTGGATTTGATCCATACTGACATTTGTGGACCACTGAGTGTTAGTGCAAGAGGAAGCTTCTCCTACTTCGTTACATTCACAGACGACTTTAGTCGTTTTGGGTATGTGTACTTGATGAAGTACAAATCTGAAACTTTTGAATAGTTCAAGGAGTTTCGAAAGGAAGTAGAGAATCAATTGTGACATAGTATTAAAGCACTTCGATCATATCGAGGTGGATAATACTTAAACCAAGAATTCCTCGATTATCTTAAACAGAAAGGGACTCTCTCACAGCGAACTCCTCCTAGGACACCTCAACTCAATGGAGTGTCTGAAAGAAGGAATCGAACCTTGTTGGACATGGTTCGTTCCATGATGAGTTTTGCTTAACTTCTTTTTTTGTTTTGGGATTAGCCTTCTTAACTGCTTCGAAGATACTAAATTTAGTACCTTCAAAGTCGGTGCCTACAAGGCCACACCAAGAATAGTATGGTAAAACACCCATATATTCGTATCTACGAGTATGGGGATCTCCTGCCTATGTTAGGAACAAGAAAGGAGATAAACTTGATAGAAGATCTAGTTTGTGCAAATTTGTGGGGTATCCAAAAGAATCCATTGGATACCTATTCTACGATCATAAAGAAAGAAAGACGTTCGTTTCTAGGAACGCGCACTTCTTAGAGGATGATTTCCTCACTAACAGAAATGGGACAGTCGTAGATCTTGAACCTACTGAACCATCCCCACAAACAGTGGGAGTTGATCTTGAACCTACTGAACCATCTAGTACACCAGTACTTCGAAGATCCGATCAAATTCGTAAGGTATCCGAAAGGTTTGGTTTCATTCACAAAAATGATCAGCTGGATGGTGATCCAATGACTTATGAAGAAGCTATGTCTGACATAGACTCGGGTGTATGTCTCGAAGCCATGTAATTCGAAATGGATTCCATACATTCCAAGAAGGTATGGACCTTGGTTGATCCACCTGAGGGAACTGTCTCTGTAGGTTGTAAATGGATCTTCAAGCGCATGCTTGGAATGAATGGAAATGTTCTAACTCATAAGGCTCGCCTAGTGGTGAAATGTTATTCTCAGAGGCCTGGTATAGACTATGAGGAAATTTTTTCTCTAGTAGCGATGCCGAAATCCATTCTGATACTTTTAGCCATAGCCGCGTGGTATGACTACGAGATATGACAAAGAAAAGACCGCCTTTCTCAATGGAGACATTGACAATGAGATCTTTATGCAACAACTCGAGGGCTTTGCATCCAAAGGGAGTGAGCATAAGGTCTGCAAACTCCAGAGGTCAATTTATAGCCTTAAACAGGCATCCCGAACCTGGAACATACGATTTGATGAGACAGTCAAAGCATTTGACTTTATCAAAAACGTATTTGAACCATGTGTGTACAGAAAGATAAGTGGGAGCTCTATACAATTTATCGTTTTATAAGTCGATGACATTCTGTTGGCCGGGGATGATATCAGAATGTTAGTGCAGACGAAAGCGTGGTTATCCACGCAACTCTCCATGAAAGATTTGAGAGAGGCATCTTATTTATTGGGGATACGTATATGTAGAGATAGATCGAAGAAGATATTAGGACTCTCCCGATCTTAGTATAGTAACACGATACTGAAAAGATTCAATATGGAAGAATCTAAGAAATGATTGTTTCCAATGAGACATGAAATCTCTCTTTCCAAATCAATGTGCCCTACAAGTGATGAGAAAAAGAAGAAAATGTCTCTCATACCTTATGCCTCTGCAATAGGTAGCATAATGTATGCGATATTATGTACTAGACCTGACGTAGCACATGCTTAGAGTGTCACGAGCCGCTATCAGTCAAATCCAGGGGAAGAGCACTGGATTGCCGTAAAAGCAATCCATAGGTACCTGAGAAGGACTACTTATCTGTTCTTGGTCTATGGCGGTAGTGGAGAATTGAAACTCAAGGGATTCACGGATTTGAGTTTCCAGTGTGACGTGGATGATTGTAAATTCAATTCTGGATACATATTTCGCCTCAATGGGGGCAGCGGTGAGTTGGAAGATATCCAAGCAATCCACCACTGCCGACTCAACCACTGAAGCAGAATATATCGCAGCATCGGATGCAGCGAAGGAAAGTGTTTGGATGAGAAACTTCATCCAAGAGTTAAATGTAGTACCTAGCATTGCAGAACCCGCAGTAGTCTTCTGTGACAACAACGGGGCAATCATTCAAGCGAAGGAATCGAGATCACACCACCAGTCTAAACACGTGATGAGGAAATACCATGTAATTAGGGAAATAATTGGTAGAGGATACATTCATATGGAACGTGTCGACTCAGAAGACAACGTAGTTGATCCACTTACGAAGCCACTATCACAAAAGGTGTTCGAGGGAGGTCTTAGATGTAATTGTGATTGGCCTTAGGGCAAGTGGGAGATTGATAGGATAGTGCCCAATAATCCTATACTTTTAACTTGTTATAGGACTATTCTGTAATAAACAATATTTGATTAAATGATTGATGCACAATGTTTATTTATACTGTATAGAATGAACAATGACCACATTCATCTCTCGCGAATACTACATGTAAGCGATTAGTTGAAATCCTAAGATCGCATTAGACTACGGGACGATTAACTTTAGTATGAGTGCAATGATGAAACAATCTCTAAGGTCGTGATCTTAAAATACGTTCCAAGTCATAGATTCCGAACGAGACGGGGTATCGAAGGAATAGCTAAGACTTGTACGATTATGCATGATTCACATGGAGTGAATTTGTAGCGTTTCACGAACAAGACATTTGATGCTAGTGCATATGAGTAGATGGTTTGATAGGGGATCGAACGCATTGAACGACCCAAACAGAGAAACCCATTGTGGAAACGCATGTCGCATGTCTCAAATCGGAGATTGGGATGTTTCTCAAGACTTATAATAGTGTACGATTTACTCCTTAGACTTGATATGCGAGGTTCACAAGTGTGCGTATTTTGATTTAGGAGCCGATCACGTAGCCTGATCACTGTGCGCCTACTTTGGGTACGTATAGTCGTGTATGCGAGTGGTTTATATCAATATGGGATCTACCGACTCATCGTAATGGATGAGAGAATTTCCTGTACATTCTTAAATAATAGATTCCGAGAAATCCGTGGCCATGGTTGGTGACGAATTTGGAAAGGGTTTCCTAATTTATCAGTCATACTTGAATTATTATCCAGAATTAGAAAGTACAGAGTCTAGATAATTAGAGGTGCCGATCAATTCACACACCCTAAGTCTCGATCGGGAAATTAGTTGTTAGAAGGACCGCATGTACATGGTAATTATAAGAGGTGAGGTTCAGAAGATCAATTCACCTGAAGTTGGGCCTCATGGCTTGTGGCTAGACATCGACCATGAGGTGTAGGTACTCCTGAATTAATAGGAGATTAATTCTGGAGTGGTCAATTAAAAGTGTTTAATTGATCGGAACAATTTATTGCTCATAATTAAATCACGAAGAGTTTGTGGGCCTGCGGCCAATTGATGGTGAACCTAGAAGGTCACACACAATATAGTTGGACAATAACAGGAAAAAATAGATAGGATTGATTTAAGGAAGTTAAATCAATAAATTAATTGAATTAAAGTGTTAGTTCAATTTGAAGAATAATTAATTAGATGGTCTAATTAATTAAATATTATTAAAGTGTTAATTAATAATAGAGAGGAATTAATTAAAATAATTGGTCTTATTTATTCAAAGAGTTAAATAAATAAGGTGCAAGAGTTGGGCCATTTAAAGAATGGGCCAATAAGAAATTTTGCACAACAAGGAAAAGGGGTGGCTTATAAATAGGAGTCTTAAGAGACTCGTTAAACCTAATCTTGAAATTGCAACCACTAACCCTAGCCTCCCCTCCCTCTCTCTTCTTTTCCATCTAGATCTAGATCTGAATCTTAGTTCCTCCATTGACAAACCTATTCGTTCTAGTTTTTAGCCTATGACTTGAAGGTGTTGCTACAATCCATCTGGTGTGGATACATTCTAGAGGCACGACATTTGGTGTGCTACTGTGAATCAAAAGAAGATCGGCGATTTCCACCACCGAACCCGTAGTGAGGTAAATTGCATATCACCCCTCTTGCTTTTGATTTTATTGCATTGTGCTTTAATTCAACCTTTTCGCATATGTAAGATGGAAATCGATTTATGGGCTGAATGGGTTCATCGAAAAAATTTTAAATTCCGCACTTTCGTTGTTCTGACAACTGAGTTATCCCAACAAAGGGGTCGAGAACGAAAGTGCTCCTTCGAGGGTGGATCATCAGTGATGCTTCCACAGACAGAGAGGAAGGAAGTGCTCGAAGATCCGCAATTGGAGGAGCCCCTCCTATTGTTAATCCTACTCAGGCAAGAACTTTTGTTCGTTCTGAGCGTGTTAAGACTGTGGATGACGCTTCGGTGATCGGTGAAAGCTGCCCTAAGGCCCGGGATAAGGGAAAACAACCAGTTGTTCGAAGGGTTTCAGAGGCTGAGCTTGAGAAGATCATTGAGGATAGGATTGACAAGTGTTTAGCTGAGGGTACACAGTCCAAGAACATTCAGGACCGCGACAAGGAGCATGAAAATGTTGATGTGATTGAGAATCGAAGAAATCTTCTCCTCGTGCCTGCTCGAGAAAGGGAGCTCGGGAACAACATAATGAAATGTTCCCCTTTCTGCGAAGAAATTCGTGAGGTTAGAGGCATGGAAATTGTTCCCATTCGTCTCCCCGGTTATAATGGAACGACTGATTCGAACGAGCACATCAATAGTTTTATCAATATCTTAAATCTTTATGGATACTCTGAGAATTTCTGCTGCAAGATAATAGTTACTACCTTTGATGGAATCGCACTGGATTGGTTAAGAAAGCTTCCCCCTAATTCTATCTTTTCGTTCGACTAGTTGTGTGATAAATTGAGACATCAATTCGCGAGCCAAAGGAAACCTAGATTACCAGCCAATCATTTGGGGACTATCAGACAACTTGAAGGAGAGTCACTGCGACAATGGCTCGCGAGGTTCAGTATCGACACTACAAGAAAAGCGGCTTTTTTCGATGGACAAAAATCCGTCGAAAATTTAGTGGATTTTTCGACAGAATTCCAGACGGACAACAAAATCCGTCGGAAAAATGATTTTTTTAAAAAAACTAATAGAAAATTATTTCCGACAGGTATATTTCGTCGGAAATGCTATTAAAAAAATGAAAAAAATAAATTATATAATTTTCGACGGCCAAAATCCGTCGGAAATGGCATTTAAAAAATTGAAAAATTAAATTATATAATTTCCAACGGAAAATATCCGTCGAAAATCGTATTAAAATTAAATGAAATTTAAATTAAATTTTCCGAGGGCCATGGTTCGTCGGAAACTATTTTAAAAATAAAGACATAATATTTTAAAAAGGGAAATTTACATAGACACCCCCTAGCTATTACCCTAATTACAGGATTTTACCCTCCTATTTCAAATATTACAAAGACACCCCTTTCGACCAAAACTATATTACAAGGACACCCCCTGCTACCCCCTCAAAAATTACAATTGTCTATTTTCCAAAATTAAGTTGTGGCTTTTGTTCCTCTCATCAAGACGAGTTCATAGACACCAACCTTGTCAAATTTCATTGAGTAATTTGGGAGAAATGACGACCGAGTTTGAAATTTTGTATCTAAGGTTCTTACCAAACTTTGAACAACGATTTCTCTCAAATTACTCGATAAAATTTGACAAGGTTGGTATCTTTTTTTTCCTCTCATCAAGACGAGTTCATAGACATCAACCTTGTCAAATTTCATCGAGTAATTTGATAGAAATCGTTGTTCAAAATTAAGGAACTTAAAGATTTTTCTTAACTTTGAACAACGATTTCTCCCAAATTACTCGATGAAAAGTGACAAGGTTGGTGTCTATCAACTCGTGTTGATAAGAGGAAAAAAAGATACCAACCTTGTCAAATTTTATCGAGTAATTTGAGAGAAATCATTGTTCAAAGTTTGGTTCGCAAAGAACCCTATATCCGAAATTTCAAACTCGGTCGCCATTTCTCCCAAATTACTCGATGAAATTTGACAAGATTGGTGTCTATGACCTCGTCTTGATGTGAGGAACAAAAGCCACAACTTAATTTTGGCAGATAGACAATTGTAATTTTTGAGGGGGTAGCAGGGGGTGTCCTTGTAATATAGTTTTGCTCAAGAGGGGTGTCTTTGTAATATTTGAAACATGAAGGTAAAATCTTATAATTAGGGTCATAGTCAGGGGGTGTCTATGTAAATTTCCCTTTAAAAAAAAGTGTTGGATGAAGATAAAGAAGTAAAGAGAGGTTTTGATGATTTCCAAAAGTCATCATCTAAGTAATGAAAGCTTAGCATGCCTCTTAAAAGTTTAACTGAGAAGACAAGTAAATTCAGAAGGTTAAATTTTTGTCCAGAAGACTATTGATCTGATGCTGAGTTCGAAATCAGACTTGTGGATTTCAGCAGAGTCAAATCAGATGAGTTCGATTTGAATCAGCAGAGTGGATTCGATCAGCAGAGTAGAAGTGATCAGGAAGTCATTTCAACGTTAATAAATGCACTTGAAGTAATAAATGGTGTAAGAGAAGGGTATTAAAGACAAATGATTGAAGAGAAACCTCGTATCAGCAAGGTGCATTAAATGCGACTTGACATAAAGTACCTCAGAACTGTACAGTGAACAGTTGCAGAGAGCCGTTCAAAAACAGGGACCAATACTCGAGGAAAATCTGAAAGTTGTCTCACTTCAACGGGCAGAATTCAAATCCTCAAGTATAAATAGTTCAAGATTCAAGAGTTTGAGAAGAAGAACACAACAACTGAGCGAGCATTCAAAGATCAATTTCTTCTAAGTCTCAAAAACTCAAGAGCCGAGTCATCTGTTAACAAAGCAAGTTGAAGAAAAACGAAAACATCTACAAATCTTAGTGATTTCTGTAAACACTGAGTGTTGTGAGAAGTGTATATACATCTTTGTGAGTGATATAACTTCAGAGTATAGGTTTTCTTTGTGATTCCCTATAGCGAACTTGTGGCTTTATCATTTGTTGTAAAAGCGCAAGTAGAGTGTACTATTTACTAAGTGTTCCCCTAAATCTTTGTGATTTAGAATAGTGGACTAAAAGACTTCCTGTCTATATAACCAGTATAAAAATTCTTGTGTTGGTTTACTTGCTTTTACTTGCATATTTTCGTATGTAACCAAACTTTGAAAAGACTTAAGATTTTAAAAGTAGTTTTCAAAAACTGGGGATAAAATATTTAAGTGAAAAAAACTTGTTTGAAAAACACTTGATATAAATCCACTGCATTACAAGTTTCAAACTCTGATTCAATTTGAAACAAATAAGTAAAATCAGACTAGTGGTCAACGTACGCTGAACAAGCTTTGTGCGCGAACAACTAAGTAATCTCATAGTTTTGATCAGCTTACTCTGCTGATAAGAAAAGTTAGAGAAATTTTTGAAAATGTTCAGAGGTCTATTCATCCCCGACCCCCACCCCCCTCCCCCCCCCCCATCTCTAGGCCTCATCTGACCACTTGGGACCAACAAGTGGTATCAGAGCAGGTGGTTCATCTGAATAATTAGCCTGATCAACGAGCTTGATCCAGAGTGTATTTTTCAAAGTTTTCAAAAAATCATATTTTTTTGAAAAATAAAAATCTTCTGAAAATGGGTTGTATTAGCCATGTACCCCACATTGGCGGGATGAGTTTTGAGGACTGGAAGATCTGCATGGAAATTTTCCTTGCTGCTTATAATGACAATATGTATAGATGCATAACCAAAGGTCCTATCAGAATCACCAAGACAATCAAAGTTAATGACCAGGATGATGTCGTTGACAAAGAACTTGAAGAGATGTCGGCTGAAGAAATTAAGCTGAGCAATCTTGACAAAGTTGGCATATTCATCAAGACTAGAGCCTTTGACAATGACAGGTTTGACAAAGTCAAACACTGCAAAACTGCAAAAGAGATGTGGGACAAAGTTCGTGATATGAGTGAAGAGAATGATGCTATCAAAGAGCATAACCTGAGCATAGCCCTCGGGAAGTTGGAAAACTTCAAAATGAAGTCCGGAGAAACCATTGACCAAATGGACACAATGTTTACAAGGACGTTAAATGATGTGTTAAAGTTGGGAAAGACCTTTACTGATAAGGAAATCTCTGTCAAAGTTCGAAAGGCGCTGCCTCCCAAGTTCAACATGAAGATAACATCGATGGAAGAATCAAGAGATTTGGGGAAAATCTCTCTAACTGAAATGTTCTCTGTACTCAAGGTATATGAGTATAAATTGCCAAGGATGGGAATAGAAGAAACATCAACTTCAAATCCCACCGCTGCCTTAGTTGCTGCAGAACGAACAAGAAGATCAGCAGGGAAATCAAAAGAAATAGACTCATCTGATGAGACTACTATACTCAACAAAAAGGAGTATACTGCTGGCTATGTTGCCCTACTGTTGAACGGGTTCAAGAAGTTCTACAAGAGAAAGATGAAGAACAAATACAATCATACTTCTACTTCTAACCCTACTTCTCATTCATATAATAGTATGGATGATTATAAATCCAAACTAATGTGCTATAACTAAAGGAAATTGGGACATTTCATCAAGGACTGCCCATATCCTAAAGCCGAGAAGTATACAGAGGAATAAAAGAAAGTAAGAAAAGAGAGGAGACACAAAAAGAGCAAAGTATTGTTGGCTGAAGCTGAAAAGATAGCAGCCATCTACTCGTCTGATTCAGACTCGGAGACATCAGAAGATGACTCTGCTGAAGAAGAGACACCTGCACTGCTCTGTCTCATGGCCAAAGAATCTGATGATTCTGACAATGAGGTGAAACTCTCTGAAAATGAAAGTGAGCTATTTAGTTCATTTGAACAAATGATGAAAAACAACACAAGTGTTGTTGATGTATTTGCCAAGCTTAAGGAGGAGATGACTGTGCTGAAAAAGCAGAATGCCTCACTGAAACTAAAGGTTGATAAACCAGAAGAATCAGCTGAACATAAAATGCTTATGCATGAGAATGAATCTCTGAAAGCTGAATGTGGAGTTTATAAAGGAAAAATCATGGAACTTGAAAGGATTATTTCTACTCATGATAAGCCTTCTGTTGCATCAGTGAACATACCTAGTGAACATAAACTACCTTTAGAAAAAGAAAGTTTAGAACTGAACCGTGCTGAAAAATTTGTATCTGCTGATAACAGTAGTGTTATCCTGTATGTTCAGACTACTAAACCTACTTCACTAGAAAAAGAGAAAAAGGAGAAGAAATCTCCAAAGGCTAAAAAGGGTAAAGAGGCTAAAATTGAAAAACAGACTAGTAAAGCAAAACAACAGAGTAGCCCTCAGAAGTCTGCTGATAAGAGCAAAATAATCAGACTAGTAATAAGTCTAAGTCTTCTGTTAAGGATCAAGTAAGAAATAAACCTAAGAAGCAAATAAATCATAGAAATGATAATGCTTGGTATGGAAATGAGTCATATTATGTGCAACCTACTTATCCTTCATATTATTCTGCACCTCATTATCCACCTTACTATGCTGCATACCCTGCTCATCATCCGATGCATGCTTATCCTGCTTATCATGCACCGTATCCTACTTATGAGCATTACTCACATCATAATGATTATCATGACAATACGCATACTGAAAATTATGATGCACCAAAAGTAACAAAGACACCACCAAACTCTATTGAGCCTAAGAAGCCTAAGGTTTCCAAATCTTGGGTTGTCAAAGGTGATACTAATCCACCAGGACCCTCATAATAAAGGGTACCTAAAACATTTTTATTTTGTTTTGTAGGTTAGGATTAGGAGTAGGAGTAAAGTAGAGAAGAAATGGTACTTGGACAGTGGATGTTCAAGGCACATGTGTGGTGACATACATGAACTGACTGATGCTACTGCCATAGACGGTCCAAATGTAACTTTTGGAGACAACAAAGAAGGCAAGATTGTGGCGTGTTGAAAGGTTATCAAAGGAAACATTGAGATATCTGACGTCTCTTATGTTAAAGGCCTGAAGTACAACTTGCTGAGCATAACTCAATTTTGTGACAAAGGATTTTCAATTATCTTCTCATTGGATAAGTGCTACGTGGAGCAAATTGGAACAAAGAATGTTATCTTATCTGGAAGACGACAAGGAAATATCTACATATATGACTGGAATTTTGTGGATAAGAGTTCTAATGTTTGTTTGGTGGCCTCTGCACCAAGTGAAATTAGTTGGCTATGGCATAAAAGAATGAATCATGTGAATTTGTTGATTCATGTTAATATTATTGGAAAATTTGTTGTCTAAAACTACTTTCTTGAAGTTACTTAGTTTATTAGTAATAAGTGTTATGTTTGATTAAATGTATACTAATGTTCGTGTCTTTTAGAATGCATTTAAGGAAAAACTCCCTTTTCCTCGAGTATATGAAACTGGTGAATCACAACCACTCCCAGAAAATGTGGAATTGCAGGTACATAAATGCAATAAATATTTATGATATTAAATAAAATATATTTAATTATATTTATTTATAAGCTAATTATTGTTTTCATTTGTTATTCAAACGTGGGTGGAGACTGTAGGCATCGGGAAAAGAGGTACGATTTATGGTTTGAAGGGTAAGGCTCATCGGAGTAGACCTAAGTCATCTAGATCACATTATTCCAGAGCTACTTCTTCCGACCCGGGGCTTGTGACGAGACTTCAAACTCTCGAAAAACAGGTATCGCAGAGTCAAGCCAAGATGGAGGAATACAGCAATATGAAACAAGAGCTTGCGGATAATCGATGGGAGATGGAGGAAAATCGTCGAGAGATGGAGGAATTTCGACGTATGTTTAGCCAGTTGCCTACCAAAATGATGCATCAAAAACCCAATAACCCACAATAATGTAACGACTCTGATGATTGATACTCTTTTTTTTCCTACTATGATGATTGATACTGTTTATTTTCCTACGTATTTGAACTCCCCGGGTGATGGTTGAGAGTAATTTATGATTATTAGATTTTCAATTTAAATTTGTTGAATGGTGTATTATTATGAAGATGATTGAGATTATTATGACTATGATTGAGATTAATTTATGACTATTAGTTTTTAATTTAAATTTGATGATAGGTGTACTGAATATATAAATGGGATAATTTTTTTTTTAAATTAATTAAGCAATTTTAATAAATTAAAATTATTTTTTTAATAAAAATAATTAATTTCCGTAGAAATATTCCGTGGAAATTAATAAATTAATTATTTTTAATAATAATAATTAATTTTCGAAATAATATTTCGTCGAAAATTAATAAATTAATTTTTTTTTAATAATAATAATTAATTTCCGACGGAATATCCCATCGGAAATTAAGGTCAAACAGTTGACCCGGTAATATTTTCCGATGGAACTATCCGTCGGAAATCTTGTCGGAAGTTTTCCGTCGGAAAATTTTCGACAGCCTTTCCAACAAACTTTGGCCGCCGGAAAATCTCCGACGAGCATATTTCCAACGGATTTTCCGTCGGAAAATGGCGATTTCCGACGAATTTTTGAAAAAAAATCCATCTGAAATTCTCGTTTTTCTTGTAGTGCGAGCTACTAAAAATTGACACACCTCAGATCGAATTCTTGTCATCTTTGATGTTTGGTCTAACACGGAATTGACAGTTTGGAAATGCTCTATGTAGAAAACAACCAAAGTCGTCTGAGAGGATCATGGAGATAGCTGAAAAGAAAAAAACATGATTCAAGAAGAAATGAACAAGAAGAAGAACTCACAGAACAACAAGCCCTTAATTGGCAAAAAACATGATCGAGTTCCGATTCCCAGGGTCGGAGATTATGGCGGACATAATAACAACCAAAAAAGAATTGTTTGGTAAAGATTAGAAGTCTATAAACCATATGTGGCTAACCAAAGACCTAATGTCTACGTTAGATCACCTTCACCAGAAAGGAGATCAAGGAAGTATTCAAATAGAATTAATTTTACCGAGTTAAAGGCCTCGACGGATGAGATATTGATGGTGCTCGAGCGGGACAACTGGGTTTCTGAGCCAAATAGCATCACACAAGCAAAACCAGGATCTATGAATTTTGATCTTTATTGCAGGTTTCATAAAGCTCGAGGTAATAACACCGAAGATTGGGTTCCTCTGAGGCGGGAGATTGAGAGGTTAATTGCTCAAGGAAAATTAAAGGACTATGTTAAGCGTGGTAACCAGAATCGCTACAGATCGAGAACCCCGAACAGGGTGGCTCAACCAAAAGTGGCTCCTCATGATGGGGACCATAATATTGACCAAGAAGAGAGGATGATTAATGTCATTTCTGGAGGACATAACAGGAACGCTCGGAAACGAACTACTAGGTCAATAGCAAGTGGGGTTACCCTAACGAGAGAAATACTGTCTCACGTGCAACCATCCATGCTTAATCAAGTAATCACTTTTGGTGAAGAAGATAGACCGAAGGACATTGCTTGGGATTTAAATGATGACAATCCAGATTTCTCCATGGTTCTAACCCTAAAAATTGCAAATTTTGGGGGTAAAAAGAGTGTTGATCGATAACGGAAGCTCAATGAACATCATCTCTTTTCAAGCGCTTAGTAGGATGAACCTACAACATCCCCACCTTGAAAAAGTTTGCACGCCGTTGATCGATTTTGGAGATTGTTCCGCTCAGAACTATCTTTCTAAGTACAACACTAAGAAAGAAGCCTAAGAATGCGACAAAATGCTTAAGTTTTTGGTCGTTGATACACCATTTGCGTATAATGCAATTTTGGGTTGACCAGCACTAAACTTGTTAAGACAGTGGTTTCAACTTACCATCAAAAGGTGAAATTTCCAACGTTGGCCGGAGTCGGTGAAATGATTAACGACCATTACATGGCATGGGATTGCTATAATATTGCTTTGTCTATAAAACAAAAAGTCGAAGCAAGGACTCCCTTGAAGAGAAGAATAGTAGACTTGGATTCGGGATTGGTTTCTGATCAGGTTTCCGACTGCAAGAGGATGCAGGGAAACAAGGGAAGAACTATTGATATGAGCTTGCAACCTCTCGATCATAAAAAGGTCGAGCTCGTTGTGGAAAACACTGAAAAAGTTACTAAGATCGGAACAGAATTGAGTCCGAGAATGGAAACAATGTTGATCGATTTCCTTCGATCCAATATCGACGTATTCGCATGGAGTTCGGATGACATAGTTGGAATTGATCCTCGGGTGATCACACATTCTTTGAACATTGATCCGAAGGCAAAATCGACAAAATCATGGAAGGGAGAAGAACAAGATTATTAATGCTGAAGTAGACAGATTTCTCGCGACGAAGCAGATTAGGAAGATCTAGTTTACTGAATGGTAGTGTAATGTCATTCTAGTTTCCAAGGGAGAAAAAATAGAAAACAAATGTAGAATGTGCAACGATTTTACTGACATGAATAAGCTTTGGCTTTGTCATGTTCAGCACGATGGACGCTTTTCAGGGTTTTTATCAATTTTTTTATGAATGAGAGTGATCAGGATAAAGCAACATTTGTGGTCAAACGAGGAGTTTAATGTTTCACTGTAATGCCGTTCAGACTCCGAAATGAAGGAGCAACTTGTAAGAGGTTAGTAAATATGATTTTAAAAGAGTTGATTGGAGAAATTATGGAAGTCTAAGTCAATGACAGGCTAGTAAAAAGCATGAACGAATTCGATCACATTCAACACTTGGATAGATGGTTCCAAATTTTGAGGAAGTGTGGAAGGAAGCTCAACCCTGCTAAGTTTCGGAGTCTGATCAGGAAAATTCTTGGGGTTATTTACTGCACGAGAGAGGCATTGAGGCTAAACTAGATAAAATTAAAGCCATAATGAATTTAAAACCTCCCGGATCGGTAACCGACGTTCAAAATCTAGTAGGAAAAATAGTTTCTCTGAACAGGTTCATCTCAAGGTTGGCTGACATAAGCTTTCCTTTTTTCCATGTCTTACGAAAGGCCAAGAATTTCGAATGGTCAGAAGAATGTGACCGAGCCTTCGAAGAGTTGAAAGCTTATTTAAGTTCTCCCCCGCTGCTGGCAAAACCTTTGAAAGGTGAGCCTTTGTGTACTATTTGAGTAAGTTATTGCCGGAGAAAAACTACATGGAGATCGAAAAGTTTGCTCTAGCGTTGGTTGTGACTGCAAAAAGATACTCAGACCTTATTTTCAGACATACATGATAATTGTTTCCAATCAACCCTTGAGGCATGTGTTGTCGAAACCCGAGGCATCCGGTAGATTGATAAAATGGGCAGTGGAGCTTCGGCAGTTCGAGATTGAATATCAGCCAAGAACTGCTATTAGAGCTCAGATTTTGGAAGATTTTATCGTGGAAACGGTCGGAGTAGAGCAGACTGTCGAAGGGGTAGAAAAAGATGTACAAAGCTCGGAAGTCAACTCAGTGGCTGAGAAGAACACTATCTGTCTTATGCATGTTGATGGGTCTTCGACCAGAGAGGGATGAGGTGCTGGAATTTCATTCCAAGGACCAGATGGCGAAGACCTCAACTATGCAATAACTCTGGATTTCATGGTAACAAACAACGAGGCTGAATATGAGGCTTTAATAGCTGGTTTGGAAATGGCGATTAAAGCGAACATCAAGTCTCTTACTGTCTTGACAGATTCTGAGCTTGTTCTCGACAAATCGAGGGTACATATGAAGCAAAAAAGTACAACATGATGAAATATTTGAATAGGGTAAAGCAAAATAAGAATGAGGCATGACTTCTTTTCCAGTAGCTATGCCTGAACTGAACCTCGTACAAGACTTTCTTTCCGGCCTTACGCTTCCCAGTCTCGGGAAAAGAATAAGAATAGCTCTTTCGGTCAAAGTCGATAAGGATCAAAGTCCAATAGCTAGGGTGGGATTGTCCTCTGTTCTCAACTCGGGCGGGAAATTAGCTAATTTTAGCATTCAAGCAATTCCAAGAGAGGAGAATTCTTGGGCGAATACTTTATCATGATTTTCTGGTTCGTGCTCGGATAAGAAAGAAAGGATAATTACTTGGTTACTATCGAACACACCAGCCAACGACCTAGATGTCCTTCCGAGCACTAAGATTATGGAGATCGATTTTGTAGCACGTTCATGGATTCAACCGTTGGTTGGATATTTGAAAGTTGGAATACTCCCAGAAGATCAAAATTAGGCACGACGGATAAGATATCGAGCTCCACGATATGTACTCGGTGATGATCGATTGTATAAAAGATCGTCGTCGGGAGTCTTGTTGAAAGGCATATTTGCTCTTCAGTATGAATCAATCTTGAAGGATATTCACGAGGGCGAAGGTGGTGGACTTTGTTGAGCACGAGCACTAGCTCTAAGGTACTCGAAGAGTGGATTCTATTAGCCTATAGTTCTATCAGATTTGGCTGAATATGTAAAGAAGCATCATTATTGTCAGATACACTCTAACTTGATCCATCAAACTGCAGAGAATATGCATCATATCCCTATCTGCTGGCCATTTGATCAGTGGGGAATTGATATCGTGGGTCCTTTTCCTACTGCACATTCAAAGAAGAATTATGTTTTGGTGGCAGTAGAATATTTCAACAAGTGGATTGAATATATCACTTTGACAAAGATTACTCAATTCCAAGTCATAAATTTCCTATGGAAGAATATAGTATGCCGCTTTGGAATCCCTAGAATCCGATTTCTGATATTGATACACAGTTTAATGGGAACAAGTGATCGATTGGTGCGAGAAGTTTGGTATCAAGCAGAATTTTACTTCGATCGGACATCCGAGAGCCAATGGACAAACGAAGGTGGCTAACAGAGAAATTGTCAATGCTCTGGAAAAAAGGCTAGTTGGGTCCGAGAAAAATGGTTAGACGAATTGCCAGGTGTTATTTGGGCTAATCGAACAACCACAAAAGCTGCAACTGGAGAGTCACCTTTCAGTTTGGTATATGGTTCGGAGGTCGTTATCCTAGTCCAAACATTGATCCCTTCTCCTAGGGTCGAAGCTTATGACCCCTAGCAAAATCAAGAATTACGACAACAGGAGCTCGACCACGTCAACAGTCGAATGGATCGGGCATTGGTAAAAATCCAGGCAACTAAGCAAAGCATGAAAAAAGCCTACAATCTGAAAGTCAAGATTCGATCGTTCAAAGTAGGAGACTTGGTGTTGAAAAAGTGGAAGTCTCCAAGCTTGTTGGTAAGCTCTAGCCCAATTGGGACAGGCCTTTTACGGTGGTCCGAGTGGGAACAAAAGTGTTCGTACAAATTAGCTAAACTCGATGGAACACCTTTGCCAAGAGCTTGGAATGCCGTCAATTTACGTAAGTATTATGGACGATAATTGTCTTGTTATCCTTGTACTTTTCAATTTTGAGATTAAGGAACTTCAACCGTATGTTTACTTTATCTGTTTTGTAAATTCGAAACCATTCGATGAAATACTACATTTTAAGTATTGATTTTTCCAAACGAGCTTAAAGCGTTGTGATTTGGAGCGAATCTAAATAGTAATCAAAGAAAATGAGATAAAGGGTAAAATATGTTGATATAACCCAATGCTCATAGTAGAAATAAAAAAGAGCTGATGAGCAAAATCTGTTGATATAACTCACTGCTCGAAGATTTAAAAAAAAAAAAGAGTTAAAGTAAAATCTGTTGATATAACCCTATGTCGAAAGCTAAAGGGTAAAATATGTTGATATAATTCTGTGCTCATAGTAGAAATAAAAAAGATCTGATGAGTAAAATATGTTGATATAACTCACTACTCGAAATTGTAAAAGGTAAAATCTGTTGATATAACCCTATGCTCGAAATTGAGTTAAAGGGTAGAATATGTTGATATAACCCTATGCTCAAAATTGAAGCAAAAGAAATAGTTAAAGGGTAAAACCCGTTTATATAACCCTATGCTCGAAATAAAAATAAAAGTAGTATAAAACCCTTTGATAAAACTCTACGTTCGAAAAATAGTTAAAGGGTAAAATCATTTGATAAAACCCTATGCTAAAATTTGAAAGAAAAATGGAGCTGATGAGTAAAATATGTTGATATAACTCACTGCTCGAAATTGTAAAAAAAATTGAGTTAAAGGGTAAAATCCTTTGATAAAACCCTATGCTCGAAATAAAAATAAGAGTAGAGTAAAATCATTTGATACAACTCTACATTCGGAAAAGAAAAGAGTAAAACCATATTTGGTATAAACTCCAAGGATCGAGAATGTAAAGAAGTAAAACCATTAAGTTGGTACTAACTCTTTAATAAAATTTCTAAGTATTTGGCAGAAATATCTTTCATGCGGAATTTAAATGAGTTCTAAGGATTGATTATGACTCTATGATTGAAATAAATTCAGCAGTAAAGATTGCAAATAAAGTATACAAAGTATTGGACAATTGAAGAATTTTGTTCATTGATCGAGAAAATTAAAATTGGAGAAAATTCATTGATCCAGAAATTACATTCCTAACAAAATACAATGAGAATAGGTACAAGGCTACAACTAGTTTTCTTCTACTCCCCAGATCAAGAAAAGCCAGTTGTCTTCATCCTCGGCCTCGTAGTGCTTGATGAGGGGTACACCCCACCTAACAAGCCTAAAGAATTTCCAGACCTTTAGTGTTCGATGAAGGGTACACTCCAGGAAGATCTCGTGATTGGAGTGAAGAGGTTGGCTCAAATATTGTTCAATGTCGAGATATTGTGCCAGCATCCTGCTGAGTGTTGGTTGATATTGGAGAAGGTTTTGAAGATGACAAAAAGGCTAGAACGGTTTTGAAGATTAAAAAGGATGTCATCAACTAAGAACTGAAAAGCTTAGTGAAACCTATCTCACGGTCTGGAAGCTATGTGACCGAATCAGCAGAGTAGGATATCATATAAGTAAGATCAGATTGGTTATCATCAGTCGAGTCAAGATAGATATGTTCATTCTTGAATCAGCCGAGTAAGCCATCAGAAGAGTGATCATCTGTAAAGTGATCATCAGCAGAGTAATCCCATCAGCAGAGTGAAGTCTGTCAGGAAGCTCATCAGCGGTAACAAGCTGAGTGCATTAAATGCGACTGACATAAAGTAGATATCCGTACAGCAGAGTGTACAGTGAAAAGTCTGCAAAAGACCGTTGCTCAGGATTAAAGAGTAATTTCGCCTATCTTCAACGGGCAGAAATTCAAATCCGAGAGTATAAATAGACTAGGGACTGAAGATTGAAAAGAGACTTACACAATTCAAGATCACATCCTTAGAGCAAGATCCATCAGTTGAGTCGTCTGATCACAAGCGAAGTCATCTGTTGACGAAGCTTTTTGTTGAAGAACAAAGATCAAACCTTTGTCTGCCTGAGTGACATTCAACTGTAATTGTGAGAAGCTTATATCCATCTTTGTGAGTGATATAACTTCGTAGTATAGGTCTTCTGAGTTATTTCCTATATTGAGTGAGCAAGGTTAATCTGTGTGATTTTCCGAGAGTGAACAAAGAGTTCTTACTTATGGCTTATCATTTGTTGTAAAGCATAAGTGTTCTAGTTGCTGAGTGCTTTAGAATAGATTTTTCTAAGTGATCTACTTGAGAGCTGAGTGTTCTACTTGAGGCTTGTCATTTGTTGTAAAAGCTCAAGTATTAGTAACTTTGTGTTTCTAGTGGAACCTAAATCTTTGTGATTTAGAAGAGTGGACTAAAAGACTTTGTGTCTATATAACCACTATAAAATTCCTGTGTTTGATTACTTGTTTTTTACTAGCATATTTTCATAAGTAAACAAACGGTTTTAAAAGAACAATCTTTTAAATTGAGGAATTTACAAACTGGGGTAAAACTTTGAAAGAGGAACTTGTTTGAAAAACATACTTGATAAAATCCGTTGCATACAAGTTTTGAAACTCTGAGTTTATCTGAATCAGATGAGTGGTCGACCCTGCTGAATCTGTTGAGTGCTAAATCAGCATAGTAGTCTCACGAATCAGATCAGCTTACTCTGCTGATAGAAAAGTTAGAGAAAAAAGTTTTAAAGTTTAGAGGTCTATTCACCCCTCCCCCCCTCTAGACCTCATCTGATCACTTTGGGACCAACAAGTGGTATCAGAGCAGATTGGTTCACCTGATCCTCTGCCTGATCAAACGAACTTGTTCCTTGGTGTATTTTTCAAATTTTTCAAGAAGAGCATATTTTGAAAAATCAAAACTTTTTGAAAAATGGAGTGCATAAGCCATGTTCCTCACATTGGCCATATGGACTTTGAAAATTGGAAAATCAGAATGGAAATCCTTCTTGCTGCTTACAATTACAACATGTTTACATGTATCACTAAAGGACCATTCAGATTTAAGAAGACTGTGAAGGTTGCTGACCAGCCTGATCAGATTGTTGACAAAGAGCTGGATGAGCTGACACCCGAAGAAATCAAGTTAGTGAATCTTGATAAAAAGGCCAAGTTCATCATGTTCAAAGCTCTAGATAAAGATAGATTCCAGAAGATTAAGCATTTCCAAACAACTAAGGAGATGTGGGATAAAGTCTGTGAGCTGAGCGAAGGAAACGACGTTATCAAAGAACATAAGCTCAGTGTGGCTCTTGAGGAGTTTGAAAATTTCAAAATGAAGTCTGGTGAAACGATTGATCAAATGGATACCAGATTTACCAAAACTCTGAACGAAGTTCTAAGGCTTGGTAAAGAATTTTCAGACAGGGAGATCACCATGAAGGTTCTCGCGGCTCTTCCACCTAAATTCAACATGAAGGTGACAGCCATGGAAGAATCACGGGACTTAGAATGAAATTAAAATATAAAAATGCTACTTCATCTTCTTCTGACCATTTTCAGGAAAATAGGGATTCCTCAAAAGCAAAACATAGAGACAAAAATGACAAAGAGTATGGACTCTTGATCAAAGATCATCCACACTCATCATCTGAGAAGTTTGCTGAAAAGGAAAAGCGTGCCAAAAAGGAGCGTAAGTTTAGTAAGAGCAAAGCAAAGTTAGCTGATGCAGCAAAGCTAATAAACTTCGGCATATCTTATTCAGACCGACAGTCGTCTGATAAAGAATTTGAAGAAGTACCTGAAACTCTATGCTTAACTGCCATAGAATCTGATGATTCTGAATTTAAGGTAACTTCTACTGTAAATGAAATACACTATTTGAATCGTTTGAATAAATGCTAAATTAAAAATTCAGATATTGTTGGTGCATCTGCCAAGCTTAATGAAGAGAAGACTCTGTTGAAAAGAGCAAATCAGATCACTGAAACTTCAGGTTGAAAAACCTCAAGATTGATTACAAAAAGCTTGAGCATGAGAATGAAACTCTAAAAGCTGAGTATGCAATTCGTATTGAAAATATAAATGAACTTGAGAAAAGTAATTGCATCGTTCTCTAAAATGAAATCAGAGACTTAAAAGAAGTAGTCTACTGAAGCTCAAAAGGTTAGGAAACCTAGTAAGCTACCTAAGACTAAACAGACTAGTAAAACCCATCAGCCAAGTAAGCTGAAATAGGCTGCTGATAGGAGTAAAATTAAAATGTTAAGTCTGCTGAATCTAAGGAGAGTTATTAAATAACTCGGGTAAGAAATTGAGGCTAAATGAATTAACTGGCAAGAATTTGAATAACATTATGATAATTGTTATTATGACATGCATTATGCTTATCCATATTATCATGTTCACTGTGCTGATTGCCATCCTCATTACATAATGCATGCTTATCTCTTAATTCATGAATCTTACCTTGCTTATGAGCACTGTTTCATGATAAAACCAAAGTCACTATATCATCACATGTTAAAGGTTATACTAACCCTGCTGGACCCAATGAATAAGGGGTACCAAAAATAGTCATCTGTTTTATAGGTGAAGCACATGTGAGATGACAAAGATGAGTTGACTGTCCTTGCAAATTTCAACAAGTTCAACAAGTGATCTTACCAGCAAGTGTGTACCAACAAATGGTATCAATAAGCAGCTTATATCAAATTGTTACAAACCATCAAGTGATATCCGACAAGTAAGTGGTATCAGACAAGTGGTGTCAGACAATTGGTATAAAATCAACAAGTGGTAGACGCTACATTTGGAGATTTCAAGGAAGACAAAATTGTTGGAAAGAAGAAGCTTACCAAGAACAACAAGTGGTATTTGAGACCATCAGAAACCAACAAGGGGTATTAGTCAACCATGTGACATTAGTCTTTCAGATCTCAAGAGTTGAAATTGGGTTTGTTGATTGTGGATTCCTAAGTTAAGGGGGGAACATATCAGAAGACTACCTCAAAACAGCTTACTGGAATTCAACAGATGAATGTTTGTCAAGACTGACTCTCATCATACTACTTGACTATAGACTCTTGAACTCAGGGGGAACATGTACGACTAGCGGTACGCCTGAATAAAGATGAAGTTTTCAATAAGTTAAAATAAAGCTATCAGAAGACTGCTTCTCATCAGCCGACTAGAACTCAACAGCCAAGTGATATTCAAGAATGTACTACATCAAGTGATATCAACAAGTGTTATCACCTCAACAAGTGGTATCAACTGACTAATCTGATATCAACAAGTGGTATCAATTCTTGAAGAAAGGGGGAACAGTTATTCTAGCTGGAGTGATAAACAGAAAAGAAGACTACTGTATGTTGGCTCATTAACAACTAACTACCCGAACAGCTAAGTATTCACCTACTTGTCTTCAGCATACTAAGTTTGCAATTTTATAAAGAGAAAAATGGGAAGAAAGAGATGCAACTAAGTATTGGTGTTGATGACAAAAAGGGGGAAGATAGAGATGCAACTAAGAACCCTTTAAACGGAAGAAAATCAGAAGGGGAAAATAATCAACATTTGGTTTTTGAAAGTTGTATCAGATCAATTAGTTTCCATCTTAGAGTATGAAGACTAAATCTAAAAGACATGGAAGACATTCTTAGTTGAAGGTTTTGTCATCATCAAAAATGGGGAAATTGTTGGTTGATATTGGAGAAGGTTTTGAAGATAACAAAAAGGCCAGAACGGTTTTGAAGATTAAAAAGGATGTCATCAACTAAGAACTGAAAAGCTTAGTGAAACCTATCTCACGGTCTGGAAGCTATGTGACCGAATCAGCAGAGTGGGATATCAGATCAGTAAGATCAGATTGGTTATCATCAGCCGAGTCAAGATAGATATGTTCATTCTTGAATCAGCCGAGTAAGCCATCAGCAGAGTGATCATCAGTAGAGTGATCATCAGCAGAGTAATCCCATCAGCAGAGTGAAGTCGGTCAGGAAGCTCATCAACGGTAACAAGTTGAGTGCATTAAATGCGACTGACATAAAGTAGATATCCGTACAGCAGAGTGTACAGTGAAAAGTCTGCAAAAGCTGGCGTAAGAAAGAAGACCGTTGCTCAGGATTAAAGAGTAATTTCGCCTATCTTCAACGGGCAGAAATTCAAATCCGAGAGTATAAATAGACCAGGGACTGAAGATTGAAAAGAGACTTGCACAATTCAAGATCACATCCTTAGAGCAAGATCCATCAGTTGAATCGTCTGATCACAAGGGAAGTCATCTGTTGACGAAGTTTTTTGTTGAAGAACAAAGATCAAACCTTTATCTGTCTGAGTGACATTCAACTGTAAATTGTGAGAAGCTTATATCCATCTTTGTGAGTGATATAACTTCGTAGTATAAGTCTTCTGAGTGATTTCCTATATAGATTGAGCAAGGTTAATCTGTGTGATTTTCCGAGAGTGAACAGAGAGTTCTTACTCATGGATTATCATTTGTTGTAAAGCATAAGTGTTCTAGTTGCTGAGTGTTTTAGAATAGGCTTTTCTAAGTGATCTACCTGAGAGCTGAGTGTTCTACTTGAGGCTTGTCATTTGTTGTAAAAGCTCAAGTACTAGTAACTTTGTGTTTCTAGTGGAACCTAAATCTTTGTGATTTAGAAGAGTGGACTAAAAGACTTTGTGTCTATATAACCACTATAAAATTCCTGTGTTTGATTACTTGTTTTTAACTTGCATATTTTCATAAGTAAACAAACGGTTTTAAAAGAACAATCTTTTAAATTGAGGAATTTACAAACTGGGGTAAAACTTTAAAAGAGGAACTTGTTTGAAAAACATACTTGATAAAATCCGTTGCATACAAGTTTTGAAACTCTGAGTTTATCTGAATCAGATGAGTGAAATCAGATGAGTGGGCAACCCTGCTGAATCTGCTGAGTGCTAAATCAGCATAGTAGTCTCATGAATCAGATCAGCTTACTCTGCTGATAGAAAAGTTAGAGAAGAAATTTTTAAAGTTTAGAGGTCTATTCACACCCCCCTCCCCTCTAGACCTCATCTGACCACTTTGGGACCAACACTGAGCTCGAAATCTCTCGGTCAAGGAACAAGGTGCAACCTTGTTACACTGTCTTTTGTTGCACATACTGATTGGTGACATCATTACCTTTGATAGAAGTTGCTTGCACTTTTGATCGAGTATGTCATCCAAGACTGGCAACAAGGCTAAGCCTTCACAAATTTAACGACAAACTTGTGAAGGCTTGTATTTCCAATTCCACCCATACCAAAGGAGAGGCTCATAGGTTAATTCGTTTAAACTTACTATGCAAATGAATCTCTTGATAAAATATAGGAGTAAGTATGATCGAAAAGAGAATACTTTGGGTCGGACAAAACATATTTGGTTTATGATGAGAAAATATGAAGAAAGGAAGCCCTTTTTTATATTGATAGAAAAGGTCGATCTAACGGTCAAGATCTATAGCTCAATCGACGGTCCAGGATAAAGGCATTAAATCCTCTTGACCACTCAACTGTCCGCCGCAACGTCGTTGAAAGCTTGCTAATCTCATTGAGACTCTAAGTTCAACTTTCTTCTTGTTACCTCTAACAATACCTTAATTTGTTGCTTTCTTGTTACTATGAAGGATATTCCATTCAAATTTTATCTCATTATCATATTGAAGTATGGTTGCATTCTCGTTAACTCATTCGACTTTAGTTCGAATTGCTTATCGCTGTGAAGCTTCATATGATTATGACTTATTACATGACATGTTATAATATTCTTAACTTTATCCTAAATTTCGAGCACGTAAACCAGTATAAAAGTTATAAGCTTAAAAGTTACAAGTTATAAGCTTAAAAGTTACAAGTTACAACTCAAGTTCCGAGGTCGCTCCTCGATGAATATATAACTATATGCAAGGTGATATTTTATGTGGTATACGTGCTCATATCTATAATAACTTGTTTCATTTACATAACTATACCTGAAACTCGTTGCATTCTTAAATTTACATGTGAACTGATTTTACCTTCTATCTCTATCATGCTCGTATTTTGGTTCATTTATACAACTCATACTTTATTAGATGTTGATCTTAAATTCGTTTATATTTCATTCACCATTTCCTTTGACTATTATTAAGCTCAAACCCCCACTGAGTCATTTGGGACTTGCCTTCTATATTTCTCTTCTATGTTCTATTTCCTCAGGATGAGCTATATTGTTTGGCATAGATGATGTGATTTCTTAAATAATGACATTTTGTAAGGGCGATTAAATAAACTTGATCGGACCACCGTTCTAGGCAACCTTGACTGAATAAGGCATATTACGAATTAGTACATGACTCTGTTCGTTTATTTTCTTTAGGCCGTTCCTACGACTTCATGTTAGAAATAAAACAAGTCGCAGGCGGGTGACACCTCATCTGAAAGCAAGATGCTCCCAGGTGGGGTGTCATAATTCTCTACTTCTACTTTGAATTCTTTGAATCGCTCAAAGGCTTCAGACTTGTGTTTCAAGTTTCAACAAGAACACATACCCATAACGACTATAGTCGCCAATGAAGGTAATGAAGTAGTCGTACCCACCTCGGGCACTCTTTCTTAGTGGTCCACATACGTCAGTATGTATTATGTCCAATGTTCTTGTGGCTCACTCAGGGTTTCCTTTAAATGGCAGCTTAACCATTTTACCCTTAAGACATGGTTCGCAAGTTGGCATTTCATCAATGTGTTATATTTCAAGCGCGCAAGACGAGGCCAACTTTTGAATCCTTGACTTAGATATATGTCCAAGTCGAGCGTGCCATAACTGGGAAAACATTTCATTATCTTATTTTCTTTTCTTTTGTTGTACGTGCATTACTAGTTTAGGTGGTTCTATAGTGTATAGTACATCCTTTCATGTACCAGTGATAAACAAACATTCATTCTTAATAATGAAAATGAACCATCTTTAATTGAAAATTAAAACCTTCATTATTCAAATCAAGAATAGAAATAATGTTTTTCAATAAACTAGGTACATAAATAATGTTCCTAAGGACTAATATATCACCACCTAAATCTAACTCCACTTCGTATATGGCCCCGGCAGTGCCATTAACTCTAGCTCCATTGCCAAATCTCAGGATCCAATCCCCAGGCTTAAGTGGCCTTGTTGCTCCCATCACCTGTAAATCATTATAAAGATGAGAGCCACAAACAGTGTCTAACACCCAAGATGCACAGTTAACTGATAAATTAACTTCAACAAGGAATACACCTTCTGATTCCTCCAAGAACCCATTGTAGTTCCTCTTACTTTTCCTCGTGCAGTTAGAAATTTCTTTCTTGACTCGTTTTGGTTTCAAGAGCCACCCAGTCTTTCCATTAACCCCATAAGTATCCTTCTTTCGAAAAGAGGCTTCCTTTTGTTCGAGCATTTCTTGTAAGTCATGTATAGTGATTTCTCCCTTTGGAAATTCAAGTTCATGATAAACATGTAATATGATCTAGGAAGAGATTGAAGGATTATATCCACGCAAAAATTATTATCCATCTCGGCGCCTAGATCATCGAGCTTGCGAAGAAGCCCAATCATCTTGCTCACATGGATTCCAATAGGAGTTTCTCTCTTCTTCCTTGATTGCAAGAGTTCACTTGTCACTACAAATCTACAATGACCATCTCGAATCTCAAAAAGTCTTTTAAGGTTCTCGTCGATATCTTTCGCGGATACCATATGCTCATGTTGTAACCGCAAATCAACTGACATATATTCCAACATGTAACCTCGGGTCAACCCACCATCTATTTTCCACTTGATGATGCTTTCTAGTATGTCACTTGGTGCTTCATGTGGAATTTCAGTGAGTGGAGGTGAAGACAAAGCATATGTTATGTTTTCGGCATCAAGAAGTCCAGCCAAGATTTGAGTCCAAGTGTGAAAGTTTGGTCCATTGAAATATTTTGTTCAAGTAGTGTGATGGAAAAAGCTCTAGACAATATGATATCTACAAAATGACGATAAAAATAAATAAATATGCGGCAGATTAATTTTAATGCACAATTTACAAATACGGATTTTATTTGTTACTTACTCCCACTATTTTTATCGAATTCCCACATAAGGTTCGGGAAATATGATTTCATAATGGGCTCAAGGCTCAAATGCAATCGCTCAATACTCACGACTCGTTGATCATACTAATTGATCCACTTGGTGGGCGAACACGTCGCTGGTTAACCCTCACAACTAACCCTTGAGTTCATTTAGCCTCAGTTTTCGATATGGACCGACGACTTGTGAAACATACATATTTACTTGCGTTAAATTATGTCCAATACTTTTAAAGAGAAATACTTCAATCCTAGAAGCCCCGCGACTCGAGAGACAGCGCCTAGAACCTTGCTATCCCCTTCCATGGCACTAAATTGTGCATCGAGGCAACAGATACACCATATTCCTACACCTCGACCCACGACTCGTGAGACATCAAGATATATTCATACAATTTTCCTAAGACCTAGTAATTGGATAGGCTCGGACCATAAACACCATTCTATTCGCCCGCTATTCGATTTAATATTATAATTTAATTTTAAGTTCAATTGGAGGTTTTAATATTCGTTTAATTGTGAGGTCTCATCATATTATCATTTATCTTGTTTATTGTTTACATTCTTCTATTCTAAGCATGCATTTCATACAACAAAGAACATTCAAGAAAAAGTAAACATACATCACCTAGCATTGCACATACGATTGATCGATTGCCCATCCTATGCGATCCACCATGAGCCAAGTGATGGACCAATTGGTTAGTCTCGGGTGAAAATTAAATGACCTAATCTATTACATTTTCAGTCCCATGCATACATGGGTCGTCACTTTTAATGTCCACCATCTTCCAAAATTGGGCCTCCATGTCCTCTAAGGTAATAGTCTCCATGTAGTCCACCAAAAACTCAAATGGGTTCCTTGAGGTCTTGTTGGGCTACAACCATATTCTAAGTCTAACTTAAGACCCATTTAATTACAACTCATAAAGAAAACCAATAAAAACTACACAGGAATTAAGGGCAATTCGATCAATCCACATATTCAATCAAGAACATGCATAAATTAACATAATTGGCAAAAATGTAAATTTACCGGTTTCATAAATTTTAATTCATAAAAATTATCCACGTTGATATTTTGAATTAATTAATTAATTAGCTCTTTACTTAAGCTCTAAGTAGTCTAATCCTAATCTTGTTCGATAGGAATAGTGTCCAACAAGCCAGCTGTATGACTGCAATTAATTGTAATAATTAAGGAATATTTCAATTTTGATTAATAAATGCACTTTATATATTATGGTCACGTTTATCTTATGGAATAATTATCTAACATAATGATAGAAGTCCCTAGACCATTTGGGACAACCCATTGACAGATCTCCAAGGCCATGATCTAGAATATATTCAAAAGTCGTAAAATCCATTTGGGATGGGACATCAATGGATTCGGTTAGACTCTCATAAATGTGTATACTCCGATGAACTGAAGGACGCTGGGGTCCATGAGCGTGACTAGGATAATCGATAAACATGAGTGGGTGGCTTGTTGGGATGACAAGTGCACTGAATACCCCAATTAGGAAATAACTCACCATGAAAGCGCTTGTCGCATATCGTGGATGAAGTTATTCCTATTTACAATAGTGTACGAGGAACGATCCTTATTACTTAAGGTGATATAGTTTATATGGTACACGAACATTCCAACTTTGATATGAGTCCCGACTGACTGGCCAGAAGGTCTTTGTGGATTTATGTTGGGTATGAAAGAACTTGTATGCAGGTTCATATCATCAAGAGAGGATCCATTGACACAACTTGATAGGTTGGGAGATTCTCCTTTGAGTTTCTGTGAGAATCCAATTCTGGTAAAACCCTCGGTCTAGTTATCTGACGACTTTATGAAAGTAGCTCATAAAGATTAAGTCAAAGGAAATAGTTTCGAGATCAGAATGCATAAGATCGAGACATATAAAAGAAACCGATGAAAGTCCATGCCCTATCATAAAGATTAACTAATGGAAGGATTAAGGCGTACATGGTAATTATAAAGGTCAATAGGTTCACTGAATTAATTTACGAGTGATTTGGCTCCATGGGCTTATGGCCAAACATTGACTGTGGAGTGTGGGAAAATTCCCAAATTTGCAGAGGTGCTAGTTTAGGAATGATCAATTTAAAGAGTGTTCAATTGATTTAATGAGTAAGAAATTGCTCGACTAATTAAATAAATATTTAATTATAACCCATGGGCAATTATGTGGTCGACCTACGGGACATACACAATACAACATGAAGCGAAAATAAGGAAACAAATAAAAAAGGGTCGGCTAGGTCGACCCATTTTGGTGGCAAGATCTGATCCATTTGGATTGGATCGTGATGACAAATTAAATTGGTTTTTTTATTTCAAGATAATAATTAATTATATTAGATTTAATTAATTAAAGAGAGAAAAAATTAATTAAATAGGCTTGGAATCTAATTTAATTAAATAGGATGAATGGAAATTAATTAAATAGGTTATTTAACTTGGAGTTTAAATTGGGCCCAAGTTTAATTGATTAAGTAGGATCTTTAATAAGTGCAAGACTAGTCTTGCAAATTAAAGAGGCCTAGCCAATTTAGGAAATAGTAAGACTAGGGCTTTAATTAGATTCCTAGTTGACCTAAGATTATTGTAATCTATAAATAAGTCCTAGCTAACTCTTGCTCGAGGTGAGACCTAGTACACACTTGACACAAGTCTTGAAAAGCAAGAAAAGAAAAAACCTAGTCTCTCTCTCCCAAAGCCTCCGTCGACGCCGCAACCCTCTTTCTTGAGCAAGAATTTTTGAGGTCATGTTCCTTTTCCCTAGTTTCATATCTTGATTTGTTATGTGTTCCAGCCGATCAGAAACTTCAAGGTTTTCGTGTGCTTGTTGTGTGTTGATCCTTATGACGCAACACGTGGGGCATTTGTAAAGCTTGGGACCAAAATTGCAAACAAAGAGAAGAGCTTGATTTCTACGTCTCCGATTTTCTACAGTATCAGAGTTAAGCTTGGAAGTGCTAGGAAATAGGTATAAACTAGTTTTACTATTTTATTGTTTCGTATATTAATTTAAATATAACCAGATTCGTATCCTGACAAAGTTCCCAAGGGGACTCTAAAATTTTATATCTGCATGAGGCTTGTTTTCCCATAAGAATCCCAATATTGTTAAGTTAGTTAATTAAGGATATTACCAAATCTTAAAAGATTATATCCTTATCCAAAAACTCCTAGTTTTCCTAACTACCAAATCTCCAAGATTTATCAAGATCCACAAAATTAGGAATTCCAAACCAACTAGGAAACAACCACGCACTGACCAATCTGAGGCCACTGCGTGGCAACCGTAACATCGCCAGAGAGGTGGCGCATGAGCCGCACGTGGCTGATGTGCGTGACAGCACACTACAAGCATCCCGGTGGCTGCTTTCGTGTGCTGCACGAGCTGGTAGCGTGTTGTGCACGCGCGGCGACCACCCAGCTGCGGTGCGTTATCGTGCATCGCCGTGTATTACCAGCGGTTTGGTCTCAAATTTATTTTTTTGTTTTTCTAATTGCTTTATTTTATTAAAATCAACAGTTTTAATTAAATCACAATCCAAATAAAAACACTATATAATTTTGCAAGCTCAAAATTTTTCAGTTTTAACTTCAAGTTAAAAACTACAGATCCTTTTACATATCTCTTTCTACAGCCTAAACATGCATGTTAATCTAATCAACAACAAAATAATTCAAACATACGATTTAGTCTACAGAGTTTGCTCATTAATTTAAATATAGAGCCGAATTTGGCTCTGATACCCTTGTTGGGATTCTTACGGGAAAACGAGCCTCACGCAGCGGAAATATAAAACTTTAGGCCCCCCTTGTGAATCTTACCAATATACAATCTGGTATATTTAAACTAATATTAACAAGTAAACAGATCTAAGAGAATCAGTTATACTTGCGTCCTAGCAAATTCGAGATAAACTATGTGTTGTAGAAAACCACCGGAGACGTAGAACTGGACCTTCTCCTCCTTTCGCCCTTTTGGTCTCAAGCTTTCTTTAAATGGCCCACGTGTTGCGTCTCTACGGTTCAGTACATCATATGCACACGAAAACCCTGATCGGCTAGAACATAGATGAATTCAAGATGCGAAACTTGGAAAGAAAAAGGTATAAGTCGATCGACTTCTGCACGGGGGGTAGCGACGGCTTGGGGTTTTTGGGAGAGATGGAGTTTTTGCTATCTTGCCTTTCTTGTGCTACAAAATGCTAAGTGGTGATTAGTCTTGCAAGACTTTAATGGATCTTATTTATAGATAGCTCTACTAGGATTTCTAACAAGACTCAACTTCTAAATGGCCCATGTCTTTTAATTAATGCAAGACACATGAATTAAATGTAGGGATGTCAATGGGCCGGACTCGGACCGAATTAGGGCATATCCGAATCCGAGTCTGATTTCCATGTCTTCTATCCGAATCCGGATCCGTATCTACGTGGATCTTGAAAAGTAGCAATCGGATCCGAATCCAGTGGATATCCCGGATCCGGATAAATTATCAGGATCCGTTTAGCATATTTAGCAAAAAAAAATCTTTCATTTTCCTTCAAATCACTTGTAGATTCCACCACCATGAATTAAAAATGTAATATTTTACTTATTTCATCAAACTATGTTTGAAAATTGTAAAAGATGGAATATGGTAGACAAATATAAACTATAAAAATTAGAACAAAGGAATAAACAAAAATATGAATAAAAAAAGATAGAAACTGGGAAAAACAAGAATAAAACCCAATATTGAGTAATGGAAGAGAAGAAAAAAATTGGAGAAAAAAGTAGAGGGAAGGTGGCGGCTACTACATAGATGAATGCTTAGGGTTCTGATTTTTCTAATTAAATAGTTTAAATTAATATGTTGTATGCCCAATGAGTTTAAATTAATATGTTGTATGCCCAATGAGTTACCAGGCTAGTCCAATATCACCTCTCATGAATATTTTTTTAAGATTATTTTTAATATAATAAAAGATTTTAGTGGAACATAGATAATTTTATTTTTATTTTGGTTTAAATACATAATATATATACAACATATAGTAATATATATCGGATACGGATCTGTAACGGATCGGATCAGCCTAGATCCATATTCGCTCCATATAATTATGATTACGGATCTTCTTAATCGGATTAGATCCATCGGATTCCTAATAGGATAATTATCCTAATAAATCGGATCGGATCCGGATTGAAATCCGCTCCATTGACAGCCCTAATTAAATGGTCTTCCATTTAATTAGTCTTGGGCCCAATTTAGTCTCCAAGATTAGATTAGTTGGCCCATTAACTAAAATACAATTATTTTATATTAATTAAACTGGACTCCAAGTCCATTTAATTAATATTCATTAGTCTTTATGTAATTAAACTTCAAGTTTATTTAATTAAATATTTTCTCTCTATCTCTTATCCCTTTCAAATGAAAAACCTATTAATTTGATATAACGATCAAATTCAATTGGATCGGATATTCGCACCAATTGGGTCGACCCAGTCGAACCCAACTTTCTTCATTTTTCTTTTTTCGCTTGATGTGTTTGTGTATGTCCCTGTCCACATAATTGGTCGAGGGTTATAATTATAATTGAATATATATATATATATATATATATATATATATATATATATATATATATATATATATATATATATATATATATATATATATATATATATATATTCTAGTAAACTTATATTCTAAATCAATCCAACACTCTGTCGATTGACCATTTCAAAATTAGCACCACTATTAATTCGAGAATTCTACCACATTCCACAATAGATGTCTGGCCACAAGTCAGTGGAGCCCAATCACTAGTGAATTAATTCAGTGAACCTATAACCTTTACAATTACCTTGTACGCCTTAATCCTTCCTTTAGTTGGTCTCCCAGTCGATCAGTTCCCTTAACTTGACCTCCCATACGGAACATAGGTATTACTCATTGAAGGAATTTCAATTTCATGCTTAGAACAAAAAGAAGTAACTTCCTCCAACAAATGTCCCCATCCATCATCTCTTGTCTCTTGAAGACGATCCTTAGCTAATTGGTTTAGGGTTTGGAGATGTTGAGAGTAGCGAAGAATTAAATTTTTTTTATTAGGGCTTGAGAGTTGGGTAGAGTGATGTATTATCAGAGTGGGTTGTGTTATTAATTGTACTAAAAAAATTATTAGGGTTGGAAATTTCGAATTGGGCCAATTTATTGGGCTTATTTTTTATTTTTTTTTATAAAAAGAAACTAATACTATATTTAAAAAAAAATTAGGGAGGTCTATAAAGCCATCTCCAACCCACCCATGGGGTGGGTGGAGATGGCCCAGGGCCTGCCCCTGGATGGTTGGAGACCATCCAGGGGGTGTCCATTTGCACAGCCCAGACCACAGCCCTGGTAATGGGACGCGCTGGTAGCGCGTCCCTTACCATCATGGCACCAGGTGGTGCCACTTGGCGCCAACTGGTGCCTTTATATTTTTTTTTTATTTTTTTATAAATTAAAGAAAATTATTAATAAAAAAAATTAAAGATTGAAAAAATTAACTACGAATTTAACAACACCTTGTTTAATTTAATTAACTAGAAATAGAAGATACATTTAATTATAAAAATTGTGTAAGGTTTAATAACAATTTATTTTAATTAAAGATGTAACATTATTAGTTTTAATTTTGAATATATAAATTTGCCTATGAAAGTAAAATTTAACAACATTATAATATAATAAAACCCTTATCCATTATTAATTTTGAAATTATATATTTGTCTAAAAAAGTAAAATTTATTTAACCACATTTAAAATTTGATTTATTATTAATATTATTTATTTTTAAAATTATTATTATTATTACTATTATTATTATTATTATTATTATAGATAATATAGGTGGGAGTGGGGAAGTTTTTTTTTAATTAATTGGAGGAGTTAGCCCTGACGGTTGGAGACGGTGCTCAGGGGGGTGCAGATTCACCCTGGTGGAGATTGACACCCCTGGGCTGTGAAAAGCCCAGTGGGTTGGAGATGGCCTAAGGGTTCCGAAAATTTGTTGTAACATATCTCTCTCAGGACATCTTGGCTAAATCAAGTCTAGGAAATACTTTATATATATTGTGGTTGAGAATATATGACGTCACCATTGTAAGAGCACTATGTCATCACAATCAATGATTTGGTATATTATATTCTTAACCACAAGATTTAGGAGATGTCTTCTAAGCTTGGTCTAGTTAATAAATTTTCTACTCTCCCTCCATTCTCTTTCTTTTGTTCCTTTCGGTTTTGGCGCGGAGTTTGAAAAAATAGTTACAATGTGAAATTTTTATGTATCTTTATATATATGCAAAGTAGAGGTGAATAATTAGTGGTATCAAACCATTATTTTATGTGAGATGATATTAGAAAGGAATTGTTGTTTTGAGACATGGTAAAAAGGAAATAGCAGTAAAAATAAAAGGACGGGAGAGTATATAACAAAATGATGCTTAAATTCGATCCATAACAATGGCTTGAACTACATTTGTTATACTTCCTCCATCACATTTATTTTGTTCCTTTTGCTATAGTCCCCGGTCAAACTTTCAATTTTTTAAGTGACTTATCATGTTAAATTATTTACATTTTTATGTATTATACCTTTTAAATATTAATATGTATGGTGTTATATGATATCATCAACTTATTAGTGAAATATATTAATTAAATTATTTATTATAATTTTATAAATTTAGTCAAGTTGACTGATCAACTGTACCAAATGAACAAAATAAACGGGACGGATGAAGTACATATTAAACCATCAAATCAAATGAAACAACATTTAACGTATGATGGCTTCAAAAAACCGATTCTCAACATTTAAGTTCGATATATTTTAACATCAAGATTAAACACAATTCTCAAATCCAATTTACAAATAAAAGTAAGGTTAAACAGTGCATTGTTTTACGCTTACACCTTAATTCTATTTATATACCATGTACGTGTGAAAGAAAAAAAGAAGAAGCTATATACCATTTACCGAATTAGAAGGATTAAAATACATGTATATCTTAAAAAAAGAAAAAAATCAATTTCCCCGCAAACGTCATAGTCGTCTAGTCATTGGACGACCGGCACTAATTATTAAAACTTTCCTACAAAATTATTTACTGAAAACGTTGTCAATTGACCACTAACTAACTCTTGTTTTACTCTTTAAAAAGTCTTATTATAATTTAAAATATGGTCATGTTATTTATTCTATGTGATATGTGTAATGTTTAATTTATTTATATGTAATTTCAAAAATAGCATTTTACACTGAGAAAATTTTGAAGAAACGGTTTAGTTAATTCAACGGAGAGTGCAATACACTCACAAAAATTGATAGTAGCATGAAAAGTGTTGATTAAAAGATAAAATTACCCTTAGGCAATAAAATGACAATTTTTTTATAACAAAAGAAGGGTAAAGCGTCATATTTATAATATCACAAGGGATAATATGTTACATTTATCATGACACAAGGAGATAAAATATCACATTTATCATAATACAGGGAGGTAAAATGTCATATTTATTATAACACAGTGGGTAAGGTGTCACATTTAAAATACCACAAAGATAAAGTTTGAAATTTATAAGTTGATCGGGTCAAACCGTCAAAGTATAGTATATAAACGAATAATTTTGTCAATTAGTGTTTTTTTTAAGTTTAAAATGGTCAGGGAGAGTGTTTCAACTTGATTATCCTAAAAGAAAAAAATCAATTTCCCCCGCAAACGTCATAGTCGTCTAGTCATTGGACGACCGGACTAATTATTAAAACTTTCCTACAATATTTTTTTTTTTTATAATTCTCTTTCCTACAATATTATTGACTGAAAATGTTGTCAATTGACCACTAACTCACTCTTGTTTTTCTCTTTCAAAAGTCTTATTATAATTTAAAATATGGTCAATGTTATTTATTCCATGATTTATGTACAATGATCAACTTATTTCTATATAATTTGAAAAATAGCATTTTATTCTGAGAAAATTTTGAAGAAATGATTTTTAGATGGGACATCAATGAATTCGGTTAGACATTCACGAATGTGTGTACTCCGATGAACTGGAGGATGATGGGGTTCACAAGCGTGACTGGGATAGTGGATACACAAGAATGGGTGGCTTGATGGGATGGCAAGTGCACTAGATACCCCAGTAAGTAAATAACTCACCATGGTAGCGCTTGTCCCATATCAGGGATGAAGTTATTCCTATTTGCAATAGTGTACGAGAAACAATCCTTATTACTTGAGGTGATAGGATTTATCAGGAACACGAACGTTCATACTTTGATATGGGTCATGACTTACTGGTATCTACCAGACGGTCTCTGTGGAATCATGTTGGGTATGTAGGAAAGAGTATGCAGGTTCATATCATCAAGAGAGGATTCATTGACCCGACTTGATAAACCCATCCAATCGCTTTGAGGCTTTTGACAAAGAAAAACTTGTTTGTCTTGCCGAACTATATCCAAACGACTTCTCTTTTCTTGAGCTATCGGCCTTTCCCAATCAACTTGCAAATTATATTAGGGATGTTCGATCAATTGATGATTATTCTAGCTTGAAAGGGATTGGTGATCTTGCAAAGAATATGGTTGCAACTAAAAGGCATGTCGCATTCTCGATGGTTTACAAACTTGTGACATTGGTGCTTATTCTATCCGTTGCAACTGCATCAGTGGAGAGAGATTTTTCGGATATGAAGATAGTAAAGAATTGACTTCGTAACCGAATGGGCGATCAATGGTTAAATAATAGTTTAGTTGTCTTATAGAGAGAGACATATTTAATAGTATTTCAAACAATACTATCATGGACCGATTTCAAAAGATGAAAAATCGTCGTAGTCAATTATTGAAGTAAATACGTAGATATTTTCGGTTCATTTGGGACTATAATGGATAATCATATGTAATTAAAGTATCGCGTGGGGTTTATTTTTTTTCAAACTCCACCTCCCCATTTTTATATTGCGTCATATATTTTCTTGTCAATAATATAAGTTTTAAGTTTAACTGTTTGATTGATTTTTTTTGTATAACTTTAGCCCCCGACCAAAAATCTTGGATCAGTCCCTGCCTTATGTAGCCAAGTTATATACTACATAACATGTTAGTTTGTACATTATACCTATCAAGTACGACTCCCTATTTGTACATTATACTACATAAAATGTCTATTTCCTAGACTTTTAGTCAAGATCTATTGTAGAAATATTTAATATGACTCGTATAATAATCGTGAGTGATGGAATAGTGTACTGAGAGCCACCTGTTTTGGTTGCATTTAATTTGTAATAATTAAAAAAACTATTCAATTTGATTTATGAATGCATTTATTTATATGGTCAGCTTCATCTTATGAATAATTATCTAACATAAGGATGGAAGTCCTTAGATCACAAGGTGTTGGCCATTTTTCATACACACATAATATGTAGCATACAAAAAAGGTTCGAACGCAAGTGCACGTGCCAAAAGTAATATAAAACTATAAGTACATATTGAGTATCATCTCCCAACGAATGGGTAAAATGTGGGAATAAACGAATCAATAGACGGCTTATTTCATCTAAGAACGCTTGATACAAAAGGATCAAACCCAAATATAAGATATGGGTGATTTTATTTAACTACAAGCAGGAAAATAAATCTAACTACGAGAGCAAGTAAATGTGAGAGTTAATTATGCGGTAAGGAGGATTCATAAGCAATCAATTAAAACGGATAAATCATGCGGTTGTTAGGTTAGCTATGCAAACAATCCTAGGTTTAGTTGTTGTTTGTGAGTTCTAATTAGTTAAGTCTCCTTGTCGGTTTCACTTAACTCTACCAATCTACCCAAACTCTCCATCTCTGGATCTATCACGAACATCGTTGTCATCCGATGCTCTAAGGAAAGTCTGAATCCAATAGAGGACTCTAAGACGTACCGCTACCCGGGACCAAAGACTAACCCAAATACCCCGAATAAAGATAATATAAGTTATTTGATGCATATACGAATGAACCCATTATACAAACACGGACCAAACTAGATATATGTCTATCCTAGGTCGAAATCCATAAATCGTCACTCGCCTAACCTTCGAAGTCCTATGTCTAGGATTCTTTCAAGGTAGAATCAAGCCAGATCATATGATTACGGCAAATCAAAGTACTTAAACTATAATCTACTACAATCGTTGGCCAATAGTGCGATAAAACAATAAACCCAACAAATCAAACATAACCTAACATCAACACATAATTAATCAAACAATAACATAAATACATATAAATCCGGTGAATACAAATCCACAATCATTATTCCAAAAAGAAAATAACAACACTCATCTCCAAGTCATACACAACTAGGAAAAAGAAAGGATATCACCTTATCGGAATTCCACCGGTAGATGGATTCTCCTCCCATTCATCAGCACATAATCACTCCCCAAGGGATTAGCTCATCCCCTTGGTGGAGCCTTCAAAACAAAACTTAAGAAAAAGAAAAGAAAGAGAGTTGAGGGAGGCAAAGAAAAAGAGAGAAATGAGAGAAAGATTGTGTTTTGTTGTTGTTCCCCTTGCCCTAATAGACCATGATGTAGAAAACCCGAAATTGCCCCTCAAAAACGCGGAGTTTTTACTGATAAATCGCAGCAGCAGTCCCTCCTCACCGAGGTGAGTTTTAGTCTAACCGCGATGAGGTTTGGGCAGAGAGTTTTTTTGCTCTGCCACACTTCCTTCCGAGCGGTACATCTTTTGATTTCGAACTCCGATTTCAGATCCCTAAAATCCGTAGCGTAGCTAACTCCTTCATCTATAACATACTCAAAATTCAGCTCATTTGGATCACCCATGATATAGTTGTGCATGTTTTAGTGAGCAGCTATCTACATTCTTGTACAATTTGCTTCGGGTTCTTTTTCCTTTGAAGCTATTTTCTTTCATCTATGGGCACCGAGTCTTGATTTGATGTAATTGCACTGAATCATATCCTCTTGGACTTCTCTTTAGCCTTGCAAAATCCTCAAACCTACAAACAGAACAATAACAACACGACAAAAACGACAAAAAATAAAAGAAAACACACAAAAGCCTAAAGCTAGGCCAAAAGACAAAAACAAGCAAAAGGCATACAAAACTCGGATCAAAGCAAGTATTTTGGGCTTAAGAAAGCACGTAATAACGACATTTTCACGGCATTATCACAAGGCTATGGGACAACCCGTGGGCTGATCTCCAAGTTCGTGATCTAAAACTAATTCGATGCTCATAGAATTCATTTGATATGGGACATCAATAGATTCAGTTATACCCTCACGAGTGTGTATACTCCGATGAACTGGAGGATGCTGGGGTCCACGAGTGTGACTGAGATAGTCGATACGAACGAGTGGGTGGCTTGCTAAGATGACAAGCGCACTTAATACCCCAACTAGGAAATAACTCATCATGGAAGCGGTAGTCGCATATCGGGGATGAAGTTATTCCTATTTACAATTGTGTACGAGGAACGATCCTTATTACCTGAGGTGATAGGGTTTACCTGGAGCACAAACATCTATGCTTTGATATGAGTCCCGACTGACTGAGTCTACCAGAAGGTCTCTGAGGATTCATGTTGAATATAGAGGAATGTGTATGCATGTTCATATCATCAACAGAGGATTCGTTGACCCGACTTGATAGGTTGGTAGCTTCCCTATGAATCTCTGTGAGAAACGTATTCTGGACCTGGTTAATCCTTGACCAAGGTATCTGATGGTTTATAAATGTAGCTCATAAAGGTTAAGTCAAAGGGAATAGTTTCGAGACCAGAATACATATAGTCGAGACAAGGAAACCGATGAAAGTCCATAACCTTAGTCTTGACTGGGAGACCAACAAATGGAAGGATTAAGACGTACATGGTAATTGTAAAGGTTAAAGGTTCACTGAATTAATTCACCAGTGAATGGGCTCCACGGGCTTGTGGCCAGACATCAACTATGGAGTGTGGAAAAATTCTCAAATTGCCAGGGGTGCTAATTTTGGAATGGTCAATCGACTGAGTGTTCGATTGAGTTAGAGTACAGGTTTACTCGAATAATTAAATATACATATTGGATTATAACCCGCGACTAATTATGTGGTGAACATACGGTGACATACACAAACACATCGAGCGAAAACAGGAAACGAAGAAAGTTGGACTCAACTGGGTCGATCCATTTGTGCGCGAGAATGCGATCCAATTGGATTGGGTCAAAATGTCACTTGGAGTTTGATTTAATTAAATAAAAGATTAATAGAAATTAATAAAATGGACTTGGAGTCCAATTTAACTAATTAGAATAAATTGGTATTAATTAATGG
>JAYDYQ010002604.1:0-22269 GCA_034814905.1 Penstemon davidsonii | reverse complement strand
CTGGTTTCTGCTCGATCAAATGTTGTACTCTTTATCTTTCTCCTTATTGTATTGTTATTCTCATTGGAATAATAAATCTTTTCTTTTAATCGGCGTCGTTGTGTGTTCGGGAAGTCTTATTGTAGAAACAATTTATACACGAGCTAAGAGTGATCGAAATTCCGAGCGTAGAGTGAAAACGGAAAGTTTCTGCACCACGCATATGACCAAGTCATAGTATTCCCATATTTTTAGCAAAAATCCAAGGAAATTCTGACCAAACAGTACCTAATCCTCGGGAAACGGAACCGTCACCCGTGATAAATGCCTTGATCTGGGCAGTTGGCCTTGTTGAATACTGACCGTCGATCAGATTTTTGTTTTAGTATATAAAGGGCTTTTTATTCAGCTGAAAATCTTTACCTTGCACAGTCAAAATGTTTTATCCGAGGACTAAGTTCGGATCCTTCCTTCTTCCTGTTCAAACCTTTGAGATTTGGCTTCGAACGTACTTCCGATCTTACAAACAAGATTGATACTTCTTTGGTATGGGCGGAATCAGAAAAGAGGGGCCCCTCGATCATCTGGGGGTCTCTGATCCCTGAAAATGGGATCTCCCCTTGGAATACTAGTAAGTGACTGACCCTTGCTCGGGTATTTTGGGCAGGGTTAGCATTGCGGATTTCGAGGGGTATCCCCGAGGGCGGAAAGCTGGTCAGTCCATTAAAAGGGAGTTCGACCTCGAGTACCAATTTCTTCCTTTCTTCCTTGAAGAATGGTGACTTTGGGTCGAGCTTCCCGATCATAAAATGACGACCGGCTGCTCTAGGTTGAAATTTCGGATATTAAAATGAGGAATTTCAACCTTAGACGCCAACTCGGGGAAGTGATCGGGCTCGGCTGGCAGCAAGAATGCTGGGGACTGTATGGAGATCAGAAAAAATAACCTGCGATCCATATTGTCTAATTTCAAAACCAGATATCGTTAGACGATAAACATATACAGCTCGATCACTTTACAAGTTTACCGGACAACCGATTTGTCACACAAACTGTGGTGCACTTATCGGATGCTCGCCACTGCTCCTGGTCGACAAAACTGAAGTATGCTCGAAGACCATAGAATAGGGCACAGTAGTTGTATTAGGACTTTATTTGTAAACATACCCAATGACTTTGTAATCTGTTCGATGAATATCAATAAAGCCGTAGTTTTCGTATTCTACTGATCTCTTGTATCTTGCTCGGAACTTATAAATAATAAGACCTTTGTGTTTTCACAAAGTATTTGCTACTTCTCTTTTCCATCGTCTTTACCATAAATTACTTGCTCGCAATATCCAGTCCGACGACGAATTAATAATCTGATGTGAGTTTAAAAATCTGAACGGGCATAACCCACGTTTGGAATACTTATTGATCGATAAAGTCTTCTCGGAAAGATTATCCGATAAGCATTCAAATGAATAATAACTGAAATCAGAGAAGTTTTCCTCGAGCATAACTGAACTAAGAGATAATAATCCCAACTTGAGGAATATGAAGTCCTCGAAAAATCTTCAAATTTCGAGCAGAGCTAGTTCATTATATCATTTCAAGCCTCAGTTGATTTTATCCAACAATAAATCTTTTGACTTCATTATTTGAGCGCTGTTTTCCGAGCTAGATAGTCACGTTCTTTTTTGAACAAATCTTTATCGAGGCAAGGGGCATAGCAACAGCTTTCACCCTCGGTCGAGACTTTTTGTTTTTGAGCAAGTCTTTATCGAGGGAGGGGCATAGCAACAGCTTTCACCCTCGGTCGAGACTTTTTTCTTTTTTTTTTTTTATTGAACAAGTCTTTTTCGAGGGAGGGTCATAGCAACAACTTTCACCCTCGGTCGAAACTTTTTTCTTTTTTGAACAAGTTTTTTTCGAGGGAGGGTCATAGCGACAGCTTTCACCCTCGGTTGAAACTTTTTTCTTTTTTGAACAAGTCTTTTTCGAGGGAGGGTCATAGCAACAGCTTTCACCCTCGGTCGAAACTTTTTTCTTTTTTGAACAAGTCTTTTTCGAGGGAGGGTCATAGCAACAGCTTTCACCCTCGGTCGAGACTTTTTTTTCTTTTTTGAACAAGTCTTTATCGAGGGAGGGTCGTAGCGACAACTTTCACCCTCGGTCGAGACTTTTTTTTTTTTTTTTTTTTTTTTTTTTTTTTTTTTGCTGTTTCTTTATCGTGATACTCAGAATATAATTGGAACTTAAATAGAGGATTTCATTGATTGTCCTTACACTTGGGGGAAAACAGAGTTGTAAAAAACTGTAAATTACAAGAAAAATTAAAATGATTGCAACTATCTTCCATAGTATTTCCTCAGGTTAACTGCATTCCAAGTTCTTGGCAGAATTTCACCGTTGAGGTGAGCAATTTTATAGGACCCCTTCTTTCCGACCTCCTGCACGACATAAGGGCCATCCCAGTTCGGTTGAAGCTTTCCGACGTGCTTGGATACCTCCACCTTTTTGATGACCAAGTCCCCTACTTTGAACGTTCTTATCCTGACTTTCTTGTCATAAGCTCTTTCCATGCTAGATTTGGTGGCTTGGATCTTTATGCACGCTCGGTCGCGTTTTCCATCTGCGTGGTCGATGTCCATCTCTCTCAGAAGCTGGTTCTGGTCGGGATTATAAGATTCGACCCTTGATGATGGAACTAACGTTTCGATCGGGATTACAGCCTCCGAACCATACACCAGCGAGAAAGGAGTCTCTCCAGTAGCTGATTTTACCGAGGTTCTATTCGCCCATATCACTCCAGGAAGCTCGTCTAACCAATTGCCTTTTGCTTCGACCAAACGTTTTTCAAGTGACCGGACAATTTCTCTGTTGGTGACCTCGGTCTGTCCGTTTGCCTGGGGATGCCCAACCGAGGTGAAATTCTGCTGGATTCCATACTTTTCGCACCACTCCAAAATTTGCCTTCCTGCAAATTGAGTTCCGTTGTCGGAGATTAAGATCCTCGGTATCCCGAACCTGCAAACAATAAATTTCCAGAGAAAATTTATAACCTGAAACTGAGTAATCTTGGTTAATGCAATGCATTCGACCCATTTACTGAAGTATTCAACAGCAACCAGGACATAATTTTTTCTCGATCTAGCTGTTGGGAAAGGTCCCACGATATCGATTCCCCATTTATCGAATGGCCAACAGATCGGAATAGAATGCAGCTGTTCGGCGGGCTGATGAATCAAATTTGAATGAATTTGGCAAAGATGACATTTCTTAACATAGTCGATGGAATCTGAAATCATAGTAGGCCAATAATATCCAGTCCTCGAGCATTTCAAGGCTAATGCTCTTGCACCGCAATGACTTCCAGCTTCTCCTTCGTGAACTTCCTTTAAAATAAGATCGAATTGACTCTCCGGAATGCATTTCAACAAAATTCCCGAGCTTGACCTCTTATAAAGCTGGTCCTCGATCAAAACGTACATTGGAGCTCGATATTTAATTCGTCGGGCTTCGTTTGTGTCCTCAGGCAAAGTACCATTTCTTAGATAAGTTTTCAAAGGCTCCATCCATGAAGGCCCTTGAGTATCTATCTCCATTATCTCCGAGCTCGGAGTTACGTTCAAATCTATAGCTGGAGAGTTGGACATCAACCAAGTTATTACTCTCTCCTTACGTCCATCCATCGACCCCGTAAATTTTGAAAGCAAATCCGCCCAAGAGTTTTCTTCTCGAGGAATAGCTTGGATATCAAACTTATTCAACTTTGCAACCAGATCCTTCACCCTTTTCAGATACTTCACCATGTTGAACTCCTTCGCTTCATATACCCCTTTCACTTGCCTATGTATCAGCTCGGAGTCGGTTAACACAGTAAGAGATTTTATATTTGCTTTAATTGCCATTTCTAATCCAGCGATTAAGGCCTCGTACTCTGCTTCATTGTTCGTGACCACAAAATCTAGGGTAATTGCATAGCTGAGGTCCTCCCCCTCGGGACGATCCATCGACATGCATTACCCATACTTTCTCCTGAACATCTACCACTAGATTCACCTCGGGAATGTGTTGCTTTTCTGAACAGGATCCTGTCGACTCTGCAATGAAATCGGCCAGTACTTGGGCCTTGATCGCTGTTCTGGGTTGGTACTCGATTTCAAACTGTCCAAGTTCCACTGCCCATTTAATCAATCTTCCGGACGTCTCTGGTTTTGACAGAACTTGCCTTAGAGGCTGGTTTGTCAAAACAATAATTTTGTAAGTCTGAAAATAAGGTCTCAGCTTCCGTGCGGCGACAACTAAAGCAAGCGCGAACTTCTCGATCTCCAAGTAATTCTTCTCCGCCCCTTGAAGCAACTTACTTAGATAATACACCGGCTTGTGCTCGGAATCCTGAACTCTCACCAAAACTGAGCTTATGGCCTCGGTCGACACTGCTATGTATAAATACAAAGGCTCCCCCTCGACCGGTTTTGCTAACATCGGTGGGGAGACTAAGTACTTTTTTAGCTCTTCAAAAGCTCTATCGCACTCCTCGTTCCATTCGAAGCTTTTTGACTTCCTCAACAATTTGAAGAAAGGCAAACTTTTGTCCGCTGAGCGGGATATAAATCTGTTCAACGATATTATTTTTCCTATCAAACTCTGCACTTCAGACAACTTCCTTGGTGGTTTTAGCTCGGCTATGGCTCTGATTTTTTCTGGGTTTGCCTCGATGCCGCGCTCGTGGACCAAATAGCCGAGGAATTTTCCCGATCTCACCCCGAAAGTGCATTTTGCGGGATTTAGTTTCATTCTGTACTTCCTTAAGATCGCGAAACATTTGTCGAGGTGCTTTATATGATCCTCCTCGGTCATGCTCTTCACGAGCATATCATCAACGTAAACTTCCATAATCTCACCGATGAGATCCTTGAACATCATATTCACGAGCCTTTGATAAGTTGCTCCAGCATTCCTTAGTCCAAAAGGCATTACTATGAAACAGTACACTCCTCGTTCGGTAATGAAGGCGGTTTTGTCTTGATCCCTTTCATTCATAAAGATTTGATAGAATCCTTGGAAGGCATCCATCATGCTAAAGAAGATGAAACCAGCGGTCGAGTCGACCAGCATATCGATCCGCGGTAAGGGATAGGGGTCTCTTGGACACAACTTATTCAAGTCGGTAAAATCATTACACATTCTCCACTTGTTGTCCACCTTTTCTCCCTTCGATACCAACACCACATTACAAAGCCACTCGGTAAAAGTTATTTCCTTAATCTGTCCAGCGGCTAACAATCTATCGACCTCAGCATTAATGATTTTATCTTTTTCCCGACCATGATTCCTCTTCTTTTGCCTAACTGGCTTTGCTTTAGGATCGATATTTAGTGAATGAGTAATCACCCTTGGGTCGATCCCGACGATGTCATCGGAGCTCCAAGCAAAGACATCGGCGTTGTTTCTTAGGAATTCGATCAGCATAGTCTCCATCCCTTGACTTAGCTCAGTCCCGATCCTGGTGAACTTCTCGGGTGAACCCGGAACTAATGTTACCTGTTTATGGTTCGGGGGTTGAACGCTCATATCGATCTCTTTTCCTTTTTTACTCTGCAGTTTTTCACAATCTGGCAAGGGGAGGTCGGATACCGAGAATACCTTTTCATCCTCTAACTTTCTTTTTGATGGTAATGTTGGCTCGAACTGCTTCTTTAGTTTTAGGGACGTGTTATAACATTCCCACGCCATGCATTGGTCATTCCTCATCTCTCCGACCCCTGCCAAAGTGGGAAACTTGACCATCTGATGGTAAGTCGACACAACTGCTTTGAAAATGTTTAAAGCCGGTCTTCCCAAAATAGCATTATAAGCGAAAGGGGTACTCACGACCAAGAACTTAACCATCTTCGTGACATCTTTTGGTTTCTTGCCCATTGTGGTACTTAGGAGGATGGTTCCGAGAGGAACGATTTCCAATCCGCCGAAGCCAATAAGCGGGGTTGACACCCGATCCAGACGTGGACGCTGTAAATTCATTCTATCGAGAGCTTCTGAAGAGATTATGTTTGCCGAGCTTCCATTATCGATCAACACCCTCTTAACCTCAAAGTTAGCAATTTTCAAGGTTAAAACCATCGAAAAATCGGGGTCATCTTCATTAGTATCCCAAGTTACTTCACTTGGTCTGTTAGCCTCGGTAAAACTTATGACTTGATTTGTCAAGGGTGCTGGCCTTAAGGACATGATCTCATTCCTGGTCGAGACACCTGTCTTCAACGACCTAGCTGTCCTTTTCCTTGCATTCCTGCTATCTCCCCCGGCAGGTCCACCAGCTATTACGTTTATCACCCCATTCGTCTGCTCTTCGGTTTGATGCTGATCATCACGATGCTGTTCTGATAACCTCCGTGGACTTCTAGATCGGAAACGGTTGTTAGGATCCCCCTTTCTAACATACTCCTTTAACTTTCCCTGAGCGATCAATTTCTCAATTTCCTGTTTTAACTGAAAACAATCCTCGGTGCTGTGCCCTCGAGCCCTGTGGTATCTGCAATACTTATCGTGATTCATAGTCCCCGGCCTGGATTGAGCGACACGCCTGGCTTCAGGGACCAAATTCCGTTCCTCGAGCACAGTTAAGATTTCGTCCCTCGAGGCATTTAACCTGGTAAAACTGCTTTTTTCGGGTTCTCTTCTCGGTGCCCTCTCTGGAGATGCAGGTCGACCGTAGACATTAGATCTGTGGGTCGGAGCCTGAGGTTTATAGACCTTAAGTCTCTGCCAAACCGACCCTCTTTGCTGCGCGTTTGACCCTCCATAGTCACTTGGCTTTGGGATAGGGGCCCGATCAGGTTTCTTTCCGATCGGGGGCCTAGGATTCTGAGCATTCTTCAATTTATTCATTTCCTCCTGAATCATGTATTTTTCAGCTATTTTCATGATTCGCTCGATAGACTTAGGTTGCTTTCGGCAGAGAGCATTCCCGAACTGGCTATTACGGGTTAGCTCGAACATCAGTGACGACAGAAATTCGATCTGGGGGTATCAACTTTAAGAAGTTCTATACTAAACCTTGCCAGCCATTGTCTTAAAGTTTCTCCTTCCATCTGCTTCACAGTTCCCAAGTGGTTTGCAGGCAACCTTTGTTTCCTTTGGCTGGCAAATTGATGCTTTAACTTATCGCACAACTCATCAAAAGAGAAGATAGAGTTCGGAGGCAACTTTCCGAACCAATCCAAAGCAATTCCTTCGAACGTGGTGACCATAATTTTGCAACAAAAATCTTCTGAATGCCCATACAAGTTCAACACATTTATGAAACTGTTAATATGTTCCCCCGGGTCGGAGGTTCCATTATATCTTGGCAACCTGGTAGGGACGGTCTCCGTACCTCGAGCTTCTCTGATTTCTTGGCAAAAAGGCGAACATCGCATGATATTCGTACTCAACTCCTTGTCTCGCCCATCCTCGAGGAACACGGCCCCATCCTCTTTGGCCTCAGTTCTTCGAGCCCTGACATCTGCAGGTCGGGTTTCCTTTACCAGCATCTCCTTTCTTAACTCCTTCACAACTCTTTCCTGCACAATCTTTTCCAAGTCAGTCTCAGTCACTTTTCTGTAGACCGGCTTTTTGGACCTATCCGCGGCTTCGGGTTGACTTTCCCCGACCACGGAATCTTCCAAGCCTTGGATGGTCCTAGAGGGTTGCCCTGAGTGGATAACGGTTCTAGCTCGAGGAGCTTTGGGTCGAACGTCAGACGGCTCACCCAAAGCGGATCGGCGAATACTTCCTTCCCTCTGCCTGTTGGAAACGGGACCCCGAGCAATAGGTTGATCGACCGGGGGCTGTTGACCAGGCGGAGATTCACGATCTGCTCTCTCCGTGTTCAGGAATTCTCTACACATAGTTCCGATAATAGAACGCAGATCGGCAACTGTCGTATGAATAGGTAAATCATTGGGAGGATCGAGCGGCGGCACCTCAGACTGGCGGGCCGCTCGGGATTGGTTACTTGGTTCGTTGTTTACTGACTGTTGAGCTCCAACAGCTTGTGAAGGCTCGCCACGTTGGTACGTATATCTCCTAGTAGTAGGTATTTTTCGATCTAATACTCGAATAGGCCCCACGGTGGGCGCCAATTGGTTAAGCTCTTTTTCGTTCGCGTCAAATAAGGAAAGCTGAGTAAATCAATGAATATATCGAGCGTGTAAATGGTGTATATTAATTTCAAGATCCGAATACAAGTTACAAAGTAGGTCTATCCGAGCATTACAGGATGTCGTACCTCTAGCTAGATAAAATACAAAGAAAAGCAAGCTAAATCCTATTCCAAGCTCTAAGTCCGAGCAGGAGAGTTTCTTGGGAATTGTGTCCTTCCTGATGTCATAAATGCGCCCCGTATATATAGGAACAGTAATGAGCTAGGTAGACCCTCCACATGGGAATACGTCTCACCAGCTGTCCAGTACTGGGGGTCGGCCCCACAGTAATTCTGAGGAAACCAGCAGGTCGGAAAGAAGATCGAAGTACTGGATCTAGTGCTATCAATCTGGCTCGATCGGAAACAAGGTTCTTCAGGTCGGAGAATACCATCTTGGTCGGGATAGAGGTCGACCTCGAGCAGAGGTATTTCCTCAGATAAAGCATGCGAAATATCCCTCATCAGAGTGTATGGTACAAAAATACAAATCTATGTCAAGGATCAATACACAAATTCTACCAGGGTACCAAAATAGACAGGGCTGAATGTGGCCTTAAGTCAGAAAAATCAAAACGGACTGACTCTGCTTGAGACAGTGCAGGAGCAACAACAAACTTAAAGGAGTGATCATTCAAAAACCTGATAATAAATTCTTTTAAGACAATAGAATAGGAATCACTCTCTTCCCAAAACCTTGCATTAAAGCTTGTTCCGTTTTAACACTTTGAGCTATTGCCATGCCAAACTTTAGCCATCCATTTGACACATACCGTCAAGGGTCAACCTACATTACTCTAGTTAGACGAAAATCAAAAGACCAGCAATAAACAATACCAAAATATTGCACTGCAGCCATGTTCCATAATTATTTCATAAGATGTACAAAGAAAAAAAAATAATGCATAATGATAATCCAAATATCATCATTATAATATACCCTGTTAGTCAATTTATTTTAAAAAATAAACCAAATAGTCGGAGTATTCTCTAGAAAATGAATGTCCAATTGAATTTCTTGGAATCCATTGCAAAGAAATGTATGGAGATGCACATATTAGTTTGCAGGAATAAGATATGAAGTAAAGAAATATCATGACATAATAAATTGCGATAAACAAATTGATGTATGAAAAGTCAGTGGCAACACATACCTCTTGGACAAGTGAACTTGCATGGGTTGTTTTAACTACAAAACCAGAAGAGAGATATAATCTAAATTACATTTCGATCTTCAGAGCTAGTAAAGTACACAAAAGAAAATTAAAGTAAAAACGATAGACGAATGCACTCACCTTGACAAAGTGTGGGGCAACGAATCTCTTTTTCAGGAGAAAAAGATATTTTCTGAATTCTCATCCTTATGTACTGATAAAAACTATACTTACCAATTTACATATCAGTAGGAAGAATCATTAGCCCCAAAATTTGAATTCATTCCACGTGAATTTCCAAGCTCAATAAAAACTCATAAAAGAATTGTCATAATTTTCCCAGCATTGAATTCATTCCACATTATATGCATCTTGGAAAAGTAAAAATTAATCAAGAAATTGAACTACAAATAAGATTGCAAGTCAAATTCACAGAACGACATCATATCTGTTTTTGTATTTGACAACTTCATCGGGTATAAGGTGCTTTACAAGACAAAATGGCCTAGAGAATAATGCATAGGTTAATTTTACGTACAATGGATTTATTAATCATGCAGGAGCTCTTTACTCTAAATTCTTTTCTGTAGCATTTTTTTGCGTGAAGAACATGTCTTAATATTCTTCGATAAGAGCTCCTGCATGATGCACAAGAAGAAATAAATTATTAATTGCTAAAGAGTTAAATCTAAGGTTAAAATTACAATGGATCGATTAATCATGTAGTATTTAGTCCCAATAATAATTATCAACTTCAATTTTCATGAACAATATGAAATTTGAAAGTAAATGCTTACCAATATTGACACCAAAAGCATACTTCTGAATTCTCAACTCTGTTTTTCTCTATAGTTTTGAACCACTGAAATGCAGGACATGCATATCCATGAATCAATCTGCCCAATACAAGAATAGATTCAAAATCATTTACTCGGTCAAATTTACTAAAAAAAATAAAATAAGAACTAACAAAAAAGCAAAAGGGGACACATAAAAAAAAAAGGCAGAAACAGAAAATCTATTCAATAAAGGGCAAAGGGATAAATGAAATTACATACAGTAACTGCCGGTGATGAATTCCCCAATCATCTTCAATAACTCGCATATTTTGATCTGTCTCTTGAGCACAAAGTTTTGATTCTGAACTTCCTCCCCAATCAGTGCTCTTTCAAGGACACTTCTCAAATCCCAATACAATTTCTTTTCAAGTAATGTTGTTTCTTTAAATCTTTTAAGACGTTCTAGAGCCTTTGCACCCTTATGTAATGTTGCAACCTAAACTTAGACAATAAGTTAAACGCCCACGCAAGTTAATTCTAATTCAAGTCATATTTTGGCATATATAAGAAAAGAAATTTAGATCAGTAGTTGAATTACCTCATTCTTACACATCTTAAGTTCTGCTTCTAGAGGAGCAATGATTGGCTCAATAAGAATAGAATTTTCATCCTTCGATTGTCATAAACCCTTATAAGAGTCTTTTCAGCTGCACACTTAAATGGAGAATTTGGTTGTATTGTTCGCTCTTACAATTACATTTTTCAGGGTAAATAGCTACCTGAAAAAGTTATAACATGAGGAATAAACAATTAGATTTAGGACATTAGATCAACTTTATGGCACATAGATCAAAACCCTTTCAGTGGAAGTGGAAAAGAAAGGGAAAAATATACTTTTAGTCCTATATATACACAGTCAATACTTTTCCTGCAAAAATATAAAAATATTATTTGGTCCCCAAATTTTTAAGTTTGATTAATCTAAGAAAACAATTATCATCAAGAAATTGGTCATCTTCAAAAGCCGTACAACATGGAAACCTGATTGGAAGGCTCGAACGGTCCCTTCCCTTGCACAGAGAAGTACAGGAACTGCAAGATACAGCCAGGCCTACAACATACAAAAAAAAAAAGGAACGACCAAAATTATCAGATCAATGTCACATTAACCTTTTGATTATACAGTGTTTCGTTCGAGTTCAATAAGGAAAGTGGAGCATAACAATCTATGAATCGAGTACGTAAAAACCGTATATTAATATTGGTGTTCGAATACAAATTACAAGGCAGGTCTACCCGAGCATTACGGGATGCCGCACTACTAAAATGATCAATACAAAGAGAATACAAACTAGCTCCTAGTTCGAACAGTAGGTCCGAGCAGAAGGGATATCTTGGAAGTTGTGCCGTCCCTGATGTCATAAATGCGCCGCGTATTTATAGGAATAGTGATGAGCTAGCTAGACCATCCGTAGGAGAATAGCTCTCGGCCAGCTGTGTAAAGCTGTAGGTCGGTCCCACAGTAATTCCGAGGAGACGAGTAGATCGGGAAGAAGGTCGGAGTACTTGATCTAGAGCTATCAACCTGGCTCGATCGGAAAATCATGTTCTTCTGGTCGGTGAATACCATTCTGGTCGGGATCGAGGCTGACCCCGAGCAGAAGGTATTTCCTAAAGTGGCGTATGCGAAATACCCCTCATCAATACTCCCCCACTTCTCGAGCGTAAGTGAAGCAGAAGCTCGGAGAAGTAAACACTGCATCACGGCGAAAGACTTTGATCTCTTGATGTTTTCGGACATGCCTCGTTAAAAACCTAGTCCGGAAAAACCCAGTGGGACAAAATCCGAGCTAGGGAAAAAGAGTGCACATCTTCCTTGGGGGAGCCTCGAAATACCGAATCGCCCCCAAGATAGTAGGGTGAGGTTTTTGACCTGAGAGATTCACCTCGATGATTCACCAAGAGCTGCAATATTTGAAATTCGGAAAAATGGATAGTAGAGAACAGGCCTTGGACAGTCTTGAGTTGGATATGCCTCGTTAAAAACCTTACTCGGAAAAACCCAGTGGGATAAAAACCGAGCGAAGGGAAAAAGAGTACATATTTTATCCTGTTGAGTCGAGAAATACTCATTTCCGAAGCTTGGAGGACCATAAATGCTATTAACAAAAGATAATCTTCAATTTTACTGAGTGGGAGCCTAACCGTCGCGGTTACTCGGGGTTGAATTTGCAATTTACCCTTTTAACCTTTATATATATGTTTACTTGGAGAAAAAAGAGTGCATCTTTACAATTCACAGCTGATCGGAGCTTTTAGATCGATAAACAGTATTTCTTCTTTACTTCGAGCATTCCAATAAATATCTTCTAATCATGTCTACTTCCCAGAATCCCGACGTCCAAACCAACATTCCCTCTGGATCAGATTCCGACCTGGGATCCACTGGGGAACTCATCAATGACTTCAAAACCACTGAAAATTCTTCCGAAGAGACGAACAGAATCGTCAATCAAATAGAATATGCCATGGGGTCGAACGCTGGAGAGGGTACATCAGGTCGACAGGATTCCGAGCACGATGGTGATGCGGAAGAAAATGCCGAAGGCGGCAGCAAGGAGGGTGGAGATGGAGAAGAAGCAGATTCCGACCATGAGAATAGCTTGACTATACCGTTTGACAAGCACGAGATTATGAGATATGAGATCGGAGGCGGGTGCAGCGTGAGAATTCTTGATCTAGCCGGTGTCGCGAAAAAGTCCAAAGCCACCGGTCGAGCTCAGAAGACCGAGAAACGGGTCGACGACATCTCCAGCGCGTACGATCCAAAAGAGCATGAGGCAAGCCTCAAAGCTACGATTGGTAAATTCCTTCCCGAGGGCTACTCGCTAATCATTCCGACCCCCTCTCAACGAGTGAACAAGCCCCCAGCAGGATGTCAAGCCTTCTACGCTAAGCAGTTTGACTATGGGTTGCGCATTCCTTTTGCCCCCTTGCTCAAGCAGGTTTTAGATGCATTCAGCCTAGCTCCCGCACAGATCCTTCCCAATTCGATTGGGTACTTGATAGCTTTTAGCGTTTTGATGAAGGCCAAGAACCAAGCTGCTAATTTCCGACGCTTCTGGCAATTCTTCAAGATCAGTACCTCCTCCGCCTCGAACGTTGGGTTTGTGTATTTCTCCCAGCGTTCGAATCATTCGGTCTTATCGACCATAACTTCCAGCAATTCTCTTGACTGGAAGAAACAGTTCTTTTTTATCAAGGGACCTGAAGTACCAGCCTCTGAGGGAAGCTCGGAGATGGTTCCATACCAATGGCCAGGCGAGCAAGAATGGGTGTACGGGAAACGAGAAGTGTTAGGTCAGCTTGGGAAGGTTGTCTCAGACGATCTGGTTAAAGAGATGCGTTCTGATCTGTATCAGTCGGCTTTCCTGGTCCTAGAGCCCGTTCTTCGGAAAGCTGGTCTCAGCCAAGCTACCTATCGACTAGCAGATGCTGATGATCCTCGATCATTGAGTAAGGATAACAATCTTTCCCGAGTGCCCGTAATAGTAAACTATCCAGAGAATTTTATCACTTATCATATTATTTTTTTTTTTTTAGGTACGATGGTGGAGCAATACCGAGCTTCCATAGTTGGTAAAACGGTAGCGTCTACCTCGAGAAGGACGCCCGGTCAGCCGAGGAGACAAGTTAGACCGGAGCTCAGAACTGCCGTCCCTCCTCGGGGAAGTTCGGCCCAAACTGACCAGGTCGGAAACGAAGAGGAGCCCGAGAATGCTGAGCCGATCCAAATGGTACGACCTCCTCATCAAGCTGGTCCTTCTTCTTCTTCTGGCTTAGGATACAGCATGTTTACCATGAAGAAGCTTAGAGGGACAGAGATCTATAATCGGAGAGCTCGGGAAGATCTCGAGGGACCCCCCGAGGCCAAAAGGAGGACCGGACTGTGGGGTCGACACCGAACGCCCCTTTCTTCCCGTCCTGGTCGAAGTAGGCCTGACATGGTGGATTTCATCGAAGACCAACTTAGAGGTTCCCGAGCAGCAGGTTATCCCGAGAGGGGATCAATTCGAAGCGATCGCACCCCGAACGGCGAGAATGAACATGACAAGGCGATCAAGATTTTCATGGCGGGGAGATTTGCCGAGGACCAAGAGGAGCTTCTTGGCCATTCCGACCTCGACGTACTGGGCCAATTCTCCAAAGCATATCACACGGTAAATTCCTTTACATTTGTTGCAACTGTTTTAAGTCTTGGAATAAAGTACTAACCAGCCTGTTCTTGCAGATCGGGGACTGCTTTCTCACAGAGGTGAATCGTGTGTCGATGTTAGAAGAGGAGTCCGATCGAGTCCATATTGCTTATAGGGACTTGCTCAAGGAGGAATCCCAACTGCGCAATCAATTTTCCTCCGTCCAAGCAGAATTGGAGTCCATGAAAGCCAAATATACCCCTGCCGTCGAGGAAAACTTGGTGAAGGTCGTGGAAGAGAAAAGCTTGCTCGAGGAGAAAGTTAGGAAACTTGAAGAGGAGCTTGCGCAGACTAAGGCTGATTCCGAGCTATCTTATCAGCGGGGCAAAGAAGATTCTCGCCTAAGCTCGATAAGAGAATTTTTGGAGTCTCCCGCATTGGATGCCATAGCTCGAAGGAGGGTCGGCGAAATCCTTCAAACTACCTTTTTCAAAGGGGTTCAACAGTTGGCCGCGGCAAAGGTTATTCCCGACAAAATGACGGAGTATATAAAGCACATGGATATAATGAAAAATTCTAGCGGGGAAGACTATCGAACCGCGTCCTCGAGCTCGGCCGACTGGGAAAGACACGAGTTCGCTCCGTTTGTGGAAGAGTTCGGAGTTCCGATGCCCAATCCTGACATGATGGATTTGGATACATCCGGCTCGAGCTCGAGTTCAGATGGCTCCGATGAGGAAGATAACCAAGATAGTTCCGGAGACGATCAAGATTCTTCTGATAATGGGGATGATCGAGAAGCCTCTGGAGACAATGACGTTGACATCGAGGATGGCTCCGAGAGTGAGTGCAAAGGGGAGCAGTCAAAACCTTAGATTTTATGTAATAGGTTGTAGGACTCTCTTTATATGCATTGTAAATATTTTGATCATCTATAAATCAGCTTTTTCTGTTTTTCTCTGAGTCCTCATCGATAATTTATTATACTGCTCAACTAGACAAAAGTCTTTGTGAGGCATAGGGTTCATGAAAAGAACGTCGATATCGAGCATTTTCGTGCGCGTGAATCATTTAGTAGGCGTAGTATCAAAACAATCGACCTTTTTAAATAGGCACGGAAATCTTGAAATTCGTGACTGTTGGGCTCCCAAAAAGGCAACGTTCCTTTCTCTTATAAATAGACGGTAGTTTAAGATTTTTGTCACTGAAATTATAATTCACTCTTCGTCGGAGCTATTCGGTCGATAAGTAAATCGAGCTCTCTTCTCCATTAGAAATATACAGATCATGGAAGGCCTGGTGAACTCCAAGATCGACCCGAGGTTGTTGCTTAAAGTCAAGAAAGAGAAACCTTCCAAGTCGAAAGTCAAAGAACCTAAGTCCTCCTCGGAAGCAGGAAAGACTTCTAAGAACGACCGAGGTAAGCACAAGGTCGATTCTCCTTCGAAGGCGGTTATTGAATCAACTGGTGACCTTGGCAAAACTGTGGCCAAGCAAATATCTGGCTCCGAGAAAGGGCCGGTCATACCAATTCCGGACTCCCCCTCTCAGTCGAAAAATAGTTCCGAGGGTAACAAGAAGGTCAATAGGCCTAATAAGCAAATCACATCTGGTGACTCTGAGCCTGCTCCATATAAAAGACCGCTCGTGGACGATCTGATTCCAACCTCGGCCTTGATTCAAATGACTGGGGAAAAAAGGACAATAGCTGATAGTGTTCTGGCCTTGGAGGCTAATAAGGATGTTGTGGTTGAGCCTCCCAAAAAGAAGGTCAAAATAAATGACCCTCCCGTCGATCAGAAGAAAATTCCCTCGTCGGGTGGGAATCCAGAGCCCCAAAACTCTGTCCCCAACGTTGTTCGGACGCTTAGCGCCTTTTTTGAAGAGGTGAAAAGTAAGGCCATGGCCGAGCCAGCAGGGAAAGATGCGAATGAAACGGCGCGATCGAGCACGGATCTGCTTTTTCAAGTAAGTGTTGTGTTCTCTCTCTTCCCCTTCTTTTTTTTTTTTACTAAATAACTTTTTGTCCATTTAAGGTCGGACAACAGTTATTTACCCTCGGGCTTCAAGTCGAACAAGAAGCCGAACAGCGTGCGAAGGTTATCCTCGAGCTGGAGGAAAAGAAGGTTGCATTATCAAAGTGCCTTGAAGAAGCCAGCGCCATTGAGTTGAAATTGGCCTCCGAGACGGAGAAAGCTGTGAAGGAGAAAGAGAGCCAGGTTCACGAGGAGTTGGGCAAGGAGTTGGACAGGCTGAAGTCACTCGTCGAGCAGGAGAAGAAAAGCGCCGAGCAGCGGGAGAAAGAGGCCTATCAAAAAGGTTATGATGCCGGGTATGAGGCCCGCAATGTTGAAGTCCGCAAGCTTCTCTTCGAGAAAAGTGCTTAGAGATTTCCTCTGTCGACTGCTCGATTAAATGTTGTACTTTTAAATTTTTCCTTTTGTACTTGTTTTCCTCGTTGAAATAATAAACTTTTTCTTCCTTCTAATCGATGATGTTTTGTGTTCTGATAAAGTGATTTACTGTATAGATAATTTATACTCGAGTTAAGAGTAAGCAATCAAGTAGCATTCTTAGTCAAAACAATTTATACTCGAGTTAAGAGTGGTCGTTCGAACTCCGAGCATATTTTAGAGATGGAAAGTTTCTGCACTGCATATTTGACCAAGTCATAGTATTCCTCTTTTTTCAGCTAAGTTTCAAAGAAAGTCTGTCCAAACAGTACCTCAATCTCGGGAAGTGGAAAGGTCATCCGTGATAAATGAATTAATCTGCGCCGTTGGTTTCGTTGAATACTGACCGTCGATCGAATCATCCTTTTAGTATAAATATGGCATTTACCCAGTTGAAAATCTTTACCCTTCGCTGTCAAAAATGTTTTATCCGAGGACGAAGCTCGGATCTTTTCCTCTTCCTGATCAAGCCTTTGAAATTCGGCTTCGAACTTATTTCCGATCTCATCTTAAAAATACGGTTTCCTTTGGTATGGGTGGAATTGGAAAAAAGTGGCCCCTCGGATATCGAGGGGTCTCCGATCCCTGAAAATGGGATCTCCCCTTGAAATACCAACAAGTGGCTGACCCTTGCTTGAGTATTTTGGGCAGGGTTAGCATTGCTGGTTTCGAGGGGTATACCTGAGGGCGGAAAGCAGGTCAGATAATCAAAAGGGAGTTTGACCTCAAGTACTTTCTTTGGGGTTATCTTGTTTCACGAAGTTCTTCCTTTCTTCCTTGAAGAATGGTCACTTTGGGTCAAGCTTCCCGATCATAAAAAGATGACTTGCCAAAGGTTGAAATTTCGGATCTAAAAATGAGGAATTTCAACCTTGTACGCCAACTCGGGGAAGTGATCGGGCTCGGCTGGTAGCGAGAATGCTGGGGGCTGTATGGAGATCAGAAACAATAATTCGCGATCCATATTGTCTAATTTCAAAACCAGATATCATAAGACGATAAACATATACAGCTCGATCACTTTGCCCCAAATTGTGGTGCAATTATCGGATGTTCGGCGGTATTCCTGGTCGACAACACTGAAAAATGCTCGAAGACTCAAAGACCATAGAATAGGGTATTGTAGTTGTAGTAGGACTTCATTTGTACACTCTTAACTTTGTAATTTGTTCGATGAATGTCAATAAAGTTGTAACATTTGCCTTTCATTGATCTTTTGTATCTTGCTCGAAAATAATAATGAGAACCTATTGTTTCAAACCATATAGTTGCCACTTTACTTTTCCTTTCCATCGTCTTATTGTAAGTCTTCTGCTCGTAAAAGCCAATTTGATGATGAATTAATGAGAATATTTATTGATCGATAAACTGTCCTCGGAAATATTATCCGATAATCGTCCAAATAAATAATATCTGAAAGTTGAGAAGTTCCCTTGAAGAATAATTGAACTTAGGAAATAATGATCCCAACTTTAGTAGTCCCCCAGATAATCAGAAACTTTTGAAAGTTGTTCGGGTTTCGAGCAGAACTGCGTCATCATAACATTTCGAGCATCAGTTGGAGTTGGATAGTTACGTTGAATTTTATCGAGGGAGGGTCATAGCAACAGCTTTCACCCTCGGCCGATTTTTTTTTTTTTTTCGATCATATTTTATCGAGGGAGGGTCATAGCAACAGCTTTCACCCTCGGCCGATTTTTTTTTTTTTTTATTGATCATATTTTATCGAGGGAGGGTCATAGCAACAGCTTTCACCCTCGGCCGATTTTCTTTTTCGATCATATTTTATCGAGGGAGGGTCATAGCAACAGCTTTCACCCTCGGCCGATTTTATTTTTCGATCATATTTTATCGAGGGAGGGTCATAGCAACAGCTTTCACCCTCGGCCGATTTTATTTTTCGATCATATTTTATCGAGGGAGGGTCATAGCAACAGCTTTCACCCTCGGCCGATTTTTCTTTTTTGATCATATTTTATCGAGGGAGGGTCATAGCAACAGCTTTCACCCTCGGCCGATTTTTCTTTTTCGATCATATTTTATCGAGGGAGGGTCATAGCAACAGCTTTCACCCTCGGCCGATTTTTCTTTTTTTCGATCATATTTTATCGAGGGAGGGTCATAGCAACAGCTTTCACCCTCGGCCGATTTTGTTAGACTTTCTTTGTCATGGTACTCGGAAAACAATTTGAACTTGAACCAAGGATTTCATTGATTGTCCTTACACTTTTGGAAAGTAAAGTTTGAGAAGACTGTAAATTACAAGAAAAATTAAAAATGATAACATCTATCTTCCATAATATTTCCTCAGATTGACTGCATTCCAAGTTCTTGGCAAAGCTTCACCGTTGAGGTGAGCAATTTTATAGGATCCCTTTTTTCCGACTTCCTGCACGACATAAGGGCCGTCCCAGTTTGGCTGAAGCTTTCCGACATGCTTAGACACTTCCACCTTTTTTAGAACCAAATCCCCGACCTTGAATGTGCGTATCCTGACTTTTTTATCATAAGCTCTTTCCATGCTGGACTTGGTGGCTTGTATCTTTATGCATGCTCGGTCGCGTTTACCATCTGCTTGATCGACATCCAACTGCCTCAGCAATTGATTCTGATCAGGATCATAAGATTCGACCCTTGGTGAAGGTACTAATGTCTCCACCGGTATAACAGCCTCCGACCCATAAACCAATGAGAAAGGAGTTTCTCCAGTAGCAGACTTTACTGTAGTCCTGTTCGCCCAAATTACTCCTGGAAGCTCGTCTAACCAATGGCCTTTCGCTTCGGCTAAACGTTTTTCAAGTGATCGAACAATTTCCCTGTTGGTGACCTCGGTTTGTCCGTTCGCCTGGGGATGTCCGACCGACGTGAAATTCTGCTGGATCCCAAACCTTTCGCACCACTCCAAAATTTGTTTTCCCGCGAACTGAGTTCCATTGTCGGAGATGAGGATCCTCGGTATACCAAACCTGCAAACAATATTCTTCCAGAGAAAATTTATCACCTGAAATTGAGTAATTTTTGTTAGCGCAATGCATTCGATCCACTTGCTGAAGTATTCCACAGCGACCAGGACATAGTTTTTTCTCGATCTAGCAGTTGGGAAAGGTCCCACAATATCAATTCCCCACTTGTCGAAGGGCCAGCAGATCGGAATCGAATGCATCTGCTCGGCGGGCTGATGAATTAGATTTGAATAGATTTGGCAATGATGGCATTTCTTGACATAGTCGATGGAATCTGAGATCATAGTGGGCCAATAATATCCGGTCCTCGAGCACTTCAAGGCTAAGGCTCGTGCACCGCAATGACTTCCCGCTTCACCTTCGTGAACCTCCTTTAAAATTAGATCGAACTGACTCTCAGGAATGCACTTCAACAAAACTCCTGAGCTTGATCTTTTATAAAGCCTATCTTCGTTCAAAACGTACATAGGAGCTCGATATTTAATTCTTCGAGCTTGATTTGTATCTTCCGGTAAAGTACCATCTCTTAGATAAGCCTTCAAAGGCTCCATCCAAGAAGATTCTCGAACATCTATCTCCATTACCTCCGAGTTTGGGGTTAGGTCGGAGTCTATAGCTGGGGAGTTGGACATTAGCCAGGTTATTATTCTTTCCTTCCGTCCGTCAAACGCCCCCGTAAATTTCGAAAGCAAATCCGCCCAACAGTTCTCTTCTCGAGGGATAGCTTGTATATCAAATATCTCGAACTTTGTCGCCAGATCCTTCACTCTTTTCAAATATTTCACCATGTTAAACTCTTTTGCTTCATAAACCCCTTTTATTTGTCTGTGTACGAGCTCAGAGTCAGTTAGCACTGTCAGTGACTTTATATTTGCTTTAACTGCCATTTCTAAACCTGCGATCAAAGCCTCATACTCTGCCTCATTGTTCGTGACAACGAAGTCCAGGGTGATCGCATAACTGAGATCCTCCCCCTCGGGACCCTGAAAGTGAATTCCGGCCCCACCACCTTCTCTGGTCGACGACCCGTCGACATGCATTACCCAAACTTTGTGCTGAACATCCTCAACCAGATTTACTACGGGAATTGACAAGTCGCCCGAACTGGACCCTGTTGATTCTGCAATGAAATCAGCTAGGACTTGAGCCTTGATTGTAGTTCGAGGTTGGTACTCGATCTCGAACTGACCCAGTTCCACCGCCCATTTAATCAATCTCCCGGACGTCTCTGGTTTTGATAGAACTTGCCGTAGAGGTTGATTAGTCAGAACAATAATTTTGTAAGTTTGGAAATAAGGTCGCAGCCTTCGTGCGGCAATAACTAAAGCCAGTGCGAATTTCTCGATCTCCAGGTAATTCTTTTCTGCCCCTTGAAGCAACTTACTCAGATAGTATACCGGTTTATGCTCGGAATCCTGAATTCTCACCAAAACAGAACTTATTGCCTCACTTGATACCGCTATGTACAGATACAAGGGTTCCCCCTCGACCGGTTTTGCCAACATCGGAGGGGAAACCAAATATCTTTTAAGCTCTTCGAAAGCTTTACTGCATTCCTCATTCCATTCGAAGCCTTTCGATTTCCTCAACAATTTGAAGAAAGGCAAACTCTTGTCTGCTGATCGGGATATAAACCTATTCAAAGATATTATTTTTCCGATTAGACTCTGCACTTCAGACAATTTAGTTGGCGGTTGTAGCTCAGCTATAGCTCGGATTTTTTCTGGATTCGCCTCGATTCCGCGCTCGTGAACCAGATAACCGAGGAACTTTCCCGACCTTACCCCGAAAGTGCACTTGGCCGGATTTAATTTCATTCTGTACTTCCTTAGGATTGCGAAACATCTGTCAAGGTGCTTTATATGTTCCTCCTCGGTCATGCTCTTCACTAGCATATCATCAACATAAACTTCCATGATCTCACCAATAAGATCCTTGAACATCATATTCACGAGCCTTTGATAAGTTGCTCCTGCATTCCTTAGCCCGAACGGCATTACAATGAAGCAGTACACTCCCCGTTCGGTAATAAAAGCTGTTTTATCCTGATCTCTTTCATTCATAAATATTTGATAAAACCCTTGGAAAGCATCCATCATACTAAAGAAAATGAATCCCGCAGTCGAGTCAACCAGCATATCGATCCGTGGCAAAGGATAGGGGTCCCTTGGACACAACTTGTTCAGGTCGGTAAAATCATTACACATCCTCCATTTGTTGTCGACCTTCTCTCCCTTCGACACCAACACTACATTGCAAAGCCATTCAGTGAAAATTATTTCCCGAATCTGTTTCGCGGCCAATAACCTATCCACCTCAGCATTGATGATTTTGTCTTTTTCTCGACCGTGATTCCTCTTCTTTTGCCTAACTGGCTTTGCTTTAGGATCGATATTTAAAGAATGAATGATCACTCTCGGGTCGATTCCGACTATATCATCAGAACTCCAAGCAAAGACATCGGCGTTGTTTCTAAGGAATTCGATCAACATGGTCTCCATCCCTTGACTTAGCTCGGTCCCAATCCTGGTGAACTTCTCGGGAGAGCCAGGGATTAACGTTACTTGTTTAT
>JAYDYQ010002601.1:0-17583 GCA_034814905.1 Penstemon davidsonii | reverse complement strand
TAATCAGTGTGGCTAGTATGAGTGGAGCATTTCCCTTCCCGAAATTAACAAAAGATAACCATCAACGATGGTGTGTCCAAATGAAAACTTATATTTGTGGACTGATAGGATAGTGTCCAGCAATCTTATACTTGTATCTTGTAATAGGACTATTCTGTACGGGACCATTTTCACAGAGCGTGAGCCCGAGGTAGAACACTCTTCTGATAAGTCCATGAGAATTTTAATGACTGGGAGATTTATTAAGGAACAAAGCTAGTATTTATCTTATAGCAACAAGGAGATACAAGATCAGTTTTCCCGAGCTCATCAAGCTGTAAGTTCTAATTCTAGTTGTATCTGCTTTTTTTTATATGGACCGAAGAATTATTTTTCCATGCGACCTATCGGTCTGCCCGGCTTGAGGATCAATCCACCGGCACCTATATCGAATTCAAGAAGGTAGTTGATGAGAATGCAGAATTTCGTTCTAAAAATGAAGAATTGACTGCTGCCCTTGTGGAAGCTTAAAAACAGTATTCCCAAGTTGTCGAGGAGTCATTAGTCCAAGCAGTGCAGGACCAACGTGGCACCGAGTTTGAAATCGAGAAGTTAAAAAGAGAGCTCGAGCAGTCTTATCAGCGAGGTCGTGAAGTTTCCCGGTTGGAGGTCTTGAAGGAGTTCTTGAGATCACTTGTTCTTGATGCAATTACTCGAAAACGAGTTGGTGGTTTGCTCCAAATGACCTTTGTAAAGAGTGTTCAACAGCTTGTGGCAGCAAAAAGAATCTGTGACGATATGGAGACATACCTCTAGAATATAAATATCTTGAAGAACAAAGAAGGTCTTTCATAAGATATTCAGGCTTCGAGCAGTTCTGACTAGAAAAACCACGAGTTTTCCGACCTTGTAGAGGATTTCGGAGTTATCCAGACCTCTCCGATAACGAAGAATCAAGCTCTCTTTCTGGCTTCGAAGAGGATGAGTCCGATGGAGATTCCGATAAGGGTTCTAAGAAGAAAGATGATTCTGCCCAAATTTAAATATTTGTTTTCACAATCTTCTGTAGTTTGATATTCCTATTTTAGCATTACTCTTGTATCCAATATTTTTGAAATTTCGTAATTCTCGTCTATACATTGCTTAGACACTTAGTCTTTTATAATGCTTTATTCATCTGTTTGAAATATATCTAATTACTCTTTTATTCCAAAAATTCGATCATTAATATCGATCTTGAATCCCATGGGAATCACAACGATCAGGGTGTAAAGTGCAATTTTATCTTTCTTCTATATATGCCTTCAAATAATGGCCCATTTTTAATTTATCTCTTAGATATCGAAATTGGAGCCAGTGTGATCGAAATTTTTATCCGACCTTAAAAGTTTTAACAGGATGATGAGTTTATTGGCAGTAAGGTGATCAAAACGAGCAAGTTCCTTAAAGTTAAAAAGGAGAAAACTGCCAAAGAAAAACACTGATCGAAAAAACCTAAATCGAGCAAGACCCCATCCACCATTGATCGGATGGAAAAAACTGAACATAAAAAGTTTGGCCCTGCCATCGAAACTCCAATGGTGGATTTAACTGGAAAGGAAGAGAGCCCGATCAAGATTTCGCGGGGATCATCGGTCACAAACCTGAGCATGCCATTGAGCTCCATAAGGGCCCCGAGATTCCGATAAATAGGGATAAAAACCCGATCAAAGATTCCGGTCCGGCTACTGCATCTATTCTTTCTTGCTCCATCCAAATAGAATAGGGGGTCGAAAGACTCATCCCTACGTAGAAGCTAATCGAGCTCTTTTTTTATTCTACACGTGCCAAGAAACCCTTGGCAGGTACAATCTCCTTGGATATTCCGAACCAAGACAAGGTTGGTTCGCACGTTCAAACTATCCCAAAGGCTATCCTTTAAGTTTCCCAATTGAAGAAAATTACTGCTGCCTCCTCTTCGGACTCTGCGAGTTCGACAAAGCGCTTGGGAGGCAAGTTCAAGGCGGTTTACCCGTGGATCGTCCTCAATTGGATGATCATCCATTTCTTGTTTTGTACGGGGAAATGAAGAAGAAACCCCAAACTGATGGTATTCTGATTAACGCGATGATTTCAGGTTATGGAGCTCGGTAAAGCTACTCGTGGAACATGTCCCCTAATAGCATTCTACTCGCCGAGAAGGGAAGATTGCACCAAGCCACTGCTCGGAGAGTTGTTCGGTGTGGTTCGAAGTGTCTTCAATTTGTAAGTTTTGTTGTTCTCACTTCGTTATGCTTTACTGTTTCTTCCACATGAACTAAATTTATTGTAAATTTATATAACTCGAGCAACATCTCTTCAATCTTGGGCTGAAAAGCGAAACTGAGGCTTCTTAAAAGACTAAAGCCCTCGCAGAGCTGGTGAAAACCAAATAAGCTCTTCAAATGCGCATGAGGAGATGAAGGTGCTCGAGCAGAATCTTCAGTTGGAAAAAGACTCTGATTTGAAGCAGAAAGAAATACAGCTCATTAGTGAGAAAGGCATGTTCAGCCAGGTGTTGGGTTACGGGTAACCATGGATCAAAATTTCCACCTTTTCCGTCAAAAGCATCGAAAACTTTTCGTTTTTGAATAAAAATTGCACAGGGTTCATGCGATTTCTCTCTTCTTTCTTCCTTGCTTGATAACCTTTGGATCTTAGTTCTGAGCCTGTGGATCCAAAGGAGTTGCTTCAATCCAGTTGGTGTGGATACTGCTAGAGGCACAACATATGGGGTGCTTCTCCGAACCAAAAGTCCTGCAGATCTGAAAGAAGACCGAAGAAAAACCACCACCGTTTCTGTGGTGAGGTAAAAATCGCTAAACACCCTATGGATGTTTTGATATATGTAAAAATCCTTTTTCGTATGACTAGATGAATAAAGATCTTGATTGGGTTATTTTTAAAATTTTAAAATTCTGCTGCTTTTAACGTTCTGACGTTACCAATAACCCAACAGTGGTATCAGAGCCTAATTCATTACTCTCATACGAAAAGGTCTGAATATAATTTGATTGCTTTATTGTATTACATGTTATATTCGTGTTATTGATTCTTACTTGTTATGGGTAGATCTGATTTTGGGTAAAATTGCATAAAAACGTTTTGGGCCAATTTTGTATTTTACGAACTGTGTACTTTCTGGACAGAATGGAACTTTCTGGAAATTTTCAAATTTATGGCTGATTTGCAATTACCGAAAGTTTTGGGGCTGTTTTGTGAATACCGAAAACTGCAGGGGCTGAATTACAAATTCGAATTTTTTTTCTGGAAATAATTTTTTTTTTCGGTCCTCTGCCCTATTTCAAATTTGGGATTAAATTGTAATTTCCAAAACTTCAGGGGTCAAATCGCAATTTCCAAAAGTTGTAGGGCCGAATTGCAATTTTCAAAAGTTGAAAATTTTTATTCTGTTTTTTATGCATAAAATGGTTTTGTTTATCCAAATATAGATTACCTATAATTAGTAGAGACTAAAGTAAGAATCTAGAGAAGTATTTTAAAGGCGTTTAAAATAATTGAAGTAAGATAGGAAACTAGTAAATGTGTTTGCTTGTTTCTTTGCTCAACGTGAATTGTTTACGTGGTTTTCGATCGAGCCGAGCCTTGACCTTAGATGCGATTGGTTTATTTTGCTTTGGTTTTTTGTTGGGCCTTTGAGCCTTTATTTGGGCCTTTTTGTGCCAGTGTAATAGATTAGGGCTTTACATTAAATAGTTTAGGATGGAGGCCCATTACATGCAAGAAGGAAGCCCAGTGGAGAATGAAGGCCAAGTATGCTTGGTTATTACTGTAATAGCCTAGGCCCATTAAGAACTCATTAGATAGACCAATTGGGCCAACATTATTGGCTCAATGATGGCCCAAGCATAGGTGGCTCCCGATCGAAAACATATTGTTTTAGAAATGCATGCTAGGTTTATTTATTTATGTCTTATTTATTTATTGGTTCTATTATTTTGCTTGTATGGTGATGCGCGCTAGAATATTAGAACGTAAATAAGATAATTCATAATTGAAGCGGTGAGATCTCGAGAGAGTTTGCTTAAACTTTCAAACCAGCAAATTCCCTCTTGAATTAAATATTAAGTCATATTGGGTTAAAATAAAATGAAGTATTTATATAAATCCAAGCCTTCCATCAATATGGACTAGCATATGTTGTCTACTTATCGATTAAGGTGATCCAGAGTCTGGCACCCGAGGCGAAGAAAGGGACAATACGTGAGTTCTCTTGATTCTTGTTTTTAAATAAACTCGACAAGGGTGGGGACTGGTCGGGACATGTACAATCGACCGATAACCAGTTACGGGGATTTCATGACCGGGCCCGTTGCTCATCGAGATTGATTGGGTTAGACTTAACGAGTAGTACCACTCATGATGTAGCAGTGCTAGATGAGTGCGAAAATCAAGGCAAAATAGCTTGAAGGTTGTGTAGGGATACAATTGGCAATAAGTATACCTACCTAGGGAATTAGTTGTATGGCCACGAGTCGTGAGAGCAATTAATGTCCGCTGGGACGTCAAGACCTACTAGGAAATAGGATTTCGCGAACAATTGAAGGGGTAATTGTTTCGATAAAATAGAGGGAGAACTTTTACGATAGAAAGTCCAACCTTCGTAGATTATAAGAATTACTCATTAACTAGTACTCTATATATTTGTCTTCTATTTATAATAGATATTGAGATATCTATAATTATCCATTATACTTTTTATCCTCGACTTATAAAATAACTGGATCAAAATGTCGACTGGCGAAGAAACTTGAGGATTGTCCTCAATTCCGAAAGTCGGAATCATGTTCTTAAAAACTAGCCTATGCCTGATGCACTTCTGAGATGAGTCTAAAAGGAGAACGAATCACCCGTAGAGTATGGGAACATTAATGATCGTTTCCTCATATAAGGATGTGTCTCAAAAGTGGAACGAATCACCTATAGTGTATGAGAATCTTAATGATCGTTTCCTCATATAAGCATCAAGATTGAACGAGCTAAAGAAGCGACATAGGAGTATGTATGAAGCTTCTAAAACAAATCTCCACCTCAAAAGCTTGTTTTGAGGAGCAATTTCGAATCGTTTGATTCGAGACCATTAAGGAGTTGTTTTAAAAATCGAGAATAAGTGAATGAACTAATGTCAAGGATCACTGTCCTTGTTTATCAATCTGGTTGAAAACTGGATCAATTAAACGTAGGCCTGCAAGTGATCTTAACATTGACCATCACCTAAATTCTCCTCCCTGCTCATTCAAATGATTCGTGAAATACTCTGAACTTATTTGATAAGTTGATCACATTTCACGAATTAACCAAAATATTGGTAAGAGGGAAATAAGAAGAACATGTTATGATCGTTCACACTTCAAGGACTGCAAAGTCAAAGAAGGGTAAAAGGAAGAAGAAATTGTTCTCTTCTAAAATTGACCATACAGGTAGTCGAAAGAAAGCAAGTAGCCTAAAAGTCGAATCATCCCACTGCACCTAAGAAAGGCATTGATAAGTTTAATTGATTAGAATGTCTAATTAATTAAGCATTGTTTTAATTAAATAGTTAATTGAAAAGGAAATGAATCAATTAAAGAGTTAATTGAAAGGAAGTAAATTTATTGAATTGAAAAGGTGAATTCAATTCGATTGAATTAAATAGTTAGTTCAAATTTATACCAAGATAATAATCCACATTTATGGCACGCAAGGTTAGGTCACATTTCCATAGGAAGGATTCAGAAGCTGGTGTCATCGACGCTTCTAGAAATACAGAGCTTAGATGAACTATCAACTTGCGAATCTTGTCTGAGGGAAAAGATGACAAAGCTATCGTTTGCTGGGCATCCGGTGCGTACCAAAATAACTTTGGATATTATCCTTGAAAATGAATGTGGAGCACTAAACGTTAGCGCTAGAGGAGATTACTCATACCTCGTAACTATTACTGACGACTTTAGTCGTTAGTGATATGTGTATCTTATGAAGTACAAATCCGAAAAAAACTTTGAAAAGTTCAAAGAATTTCGAAACGAAGTAGAGAATCAACTAGGCATAGTATTAAGGCCATTCGAGTTGATCGAGGTGGCAAACACTTAAGCCAAGAATTCCTCAATTATCTTACTGAGAATGGGATTCTCATACAACAAACTCCTCCTAAGACGCCTCAACTTATTGGAGTGTCTAAGAGAAGGAATCGAACCTTGTTGGACATGGTTCGATCCATAATGAGTTTTGTTAAGCTTCTTTATGCATTCTAGGGGTTGACCCTCATGACTACACCGAAGATCCTGAAAATAGTACCTTCAAAGTCCGTGCCTGCAAAGCCTTACCAAGAATGGTATGGCAAATCATCTCTATACTCTTTCTTGTGAGTATAGGGATCTCCTGCCGAAGTTAGGAACAAGAAAGGAGATAAATTGGATAGTAGATCCAATTTGTATAAATTTGTGGGGTATCCAAAGAAATCCATTGGATACTTGTTCTACAATCCTAAAAACAAACGGTATTTGTTTCAAGGAATGTCCATTTCTTAGAGGATGACTTCCTCATAAATAGAAATGGTACTCTTGTAGAACTTGATGAGGTCCAAGAAGTGAACCCATCCCCACAATCAGTGGGAGTTAATCCAGAAACTATTGAACCGTCTAGTACACTAATACTTCGTAGATCTAATCAAGTTCGTAAGGAACTTGAAAGATATGGTTTTACCATATACGAAGAAGCTACATTGGATGTAGATGTGCATGCATGACAAGAGTTCATGCAACCCGAATTGGATTCCATACATGCCAACAAGGTATGGACCTTGGTCGATCCACCTGAGGAAATTATCCCTGTAATTTGTGAATGGATCTTCAAGCTAGGAATGAATGGAGAGTTATTAACCTCTAAGATTCCACTAGTGGTAAAAAGGCTATTCACAAAGTTCTGGAACATACTTTGATGAAACCTTTTCTCCAGTAGCAAAGTCTGAATCCATTCAAATTCACATTTGTTTTGATGAGATAGTCAAGGCATTTGACTTCATCAAAAATGAATATGAACCTTGAGTGTACAAGAGGATTAGTGGGAGCTCTATGGAGCTCATATTTTATATGTCGATGACATTCTACTTATTGGGATGATATCGGAATGTTAGCACAGACGAAAGCATGGTTGTCCATGCAATTCTCCATGAAAGATTTGGGAGAGGCATCTTGCATATTGGGATACGTATCTATAGAGATAGATCGAAGAAGATGTTGGGACTCTCTAAATCTAAGTACATAGAAACAATACTGGAAAGATTCAGTATGGAAGAATCCAAGAAAGGATTGTTTCCAATCAGACACATTATCTCTCCTTCCAAATCGATGTGCCCTACATCGAATGAGGATAAAAGGAGAATGTCTCAAATACCTTATGTTTCGACAAAAGGTACCATGTGTTATGCTATACTATGTACTAGACCAGACATAGAACCTGCTCAAGTGTCACGAGCAGTTACTAGTCAAACTCCAGTGAAAAGCACTGGACCACCGTAAAAGATATCCTCAAGCTCTTGAGAAAGACTAAGGATCTGTTCTTGGTCTACGGTGGTAGTGGGGAATTGAAACTCGAAGGATTTAATGATTAGAGTTTCCAATCTGATGTGGATGAATATATATCCAATTTTGGATACATATTTTTCCTCAATGGGGTAGCGATAAGTTGGAAAGGTTCCAAGCAAAACACAGTTGCCATCTTAACCACTGAAGCAAGATATATCGCAGCAAGGAATGCAACGAAATAAAGTGTTTGGATGAAAAACTTGATCCAATAGTTGGATGTAGTGCCTAGCATTGCGAAGCTCATGGTTATCTTTTGTGATAACAATGGAGCTATTGCTAAAGCAAAGGATTCGAGATCTCACCAGAAATCTAAACACGATGAGAGAAAAAGTACCATTTGATTAGAGAAATCATTGGTAGAGTTGACGTAGTTAATGGATCACGTCGACTCGGAAGACAACCTAGCGGATCCACTAGTAAAGCCTTTTTCACGAAAAGAGTTCGAAGAACATCTTTTAGAAGATGGGTCCTAGAAGCGTTTGTGATTGGCTTTAGGACAAGTGGGAGATTGAAAGGATAATGCCCTGCAAGCCAATATACTTAGCTTGTATTAGGACTATCATAAGCTTTTTCTAGTATAAATGAATTAATACGCTCGTTTGTTTATAGTATGTAAATCAAACAATGGCCAACTTCATCTCTCGCGAATCACTTAAGCGATTGGATGAAATCCTTGGATCACAACAGACTATGGGACAATTCACTTCAGTATGAGTGCAATCATGAAACAGTCTCTAAGGTCGTTATCTTAAAACATGTTCCAAGTCATAGATTTCGAACGAGACAGGGTATCGAAGGAATCGCAAAGACTTGTACAAATATGCATGATTCACATGGAGTGAATTTGTAGCGTTTCATGAGCAAGACATTTGATGCTAGTGCATATGAGTTGGTGGTTCGATAGGGGATCGAACGCATCGAACGACCCGAACAGATAAACCCATTGCGGAAGCGCATGACGCATATCGGTGATGGGATGTTTCTCAAGGCTTATAATAGTGTATGATTTAGTCCTTAGACTTGAAGTGCTAGGGCGAATTCGGTGCATGGGTATACGTACTTTGATCTAGGTGCAGGTCACGTAGCCTGACCATAATATGCTTAAGTTGGGTGCGTATAGTTGTGTACGCGAGTGGTTAGCACTAATATGGGATCTACCGACTCAACGTAGTGTGTTGAGAGAATTTCCTATACGTTCTTAGATAATAGATTCCGAGAAACCTATGGTCATAGTTGGTGACGGATTTGGAAAGGGGTTTCCAAATTTATAAGGAGATTAATTCTTGAGTGTTTAATTGAAGGTGTTCAATTAATCGGAGCAATTAATAAGCTCGCAAATTAAATCACGAAAGTCGTGGGCCCGTGGCCAATTGATGATGAACCTAGAGGGAAACACACAATACAATTGGACTGCAACAAATCATATAAGGAAAGTTTGATTTAAAGGGTTAAATCAAAATTGGAGAATTAAAGTGTTAATTCTTAAAGGAGAAAAATATTAATTAGAAGTAGTCTAATTAATTAGTGGAGAAGGATTAATTAATTAATTGGATTAATTAATTAAAGGAGCTGAATTAATTAAAAGAGTTTAATTAATTAAAAGATGGTCTAGGTCCATTAGGAAACAAGTAAAGGTTATAAGTAAATGGGCTTTAAGTTTCCTAGTAGGATTAGAACACATCTAGGTCAAGACTCCTTATCTATATAAGGAGCTCAAGACCACAAAAAACTCTAGTGATTTAACCGGATTTCGTTCTAGGTTTAATCTCAGTAAATTTATTAAGAACAATTTTGTATGTATTAAGGGTTTGGTTAAAGTACTCAGGATGGCGCAATTCAAAGATAAACAAAGTAATATAATTGAGTAAATAACAATTGTATCAAGAGGCGAAGAACAGTAGTAGTGTATTTATTAGGTTAAAATTCTGGGTCCTCAATACAATGTTAGATTTGCTATTTATAATATTCCTCCTGTCCTAACTGAACTAGGAGTCCTATTTAGCCTAGGAAACCTGCATGGCCTTGGAGTACCGCTGGGCCCATTAAGTCCCCTGGGACGGACAGCAGGTCGATCAAAGTAGGTCGATCGGATACGAATTTAACTGGTCGAGCCGATCTTGAAATCCCCGTAGGTCGGATCGATTCTGAACTGGGTCGATAAATACTTATTCGGTCATAGGTGCAAAATAGCCCTCATCAGTACTCCCTCACTTCTCGAGCGTAATCGTAGCTGGAGCTCGTAGAAGTAGAAGTAGTTTCTTACCTGATCTTTTTTGTTGTTCATGAAGTATGCCTCATTAAAAACCTAGTTCGGAAAAACCCTCTTCGGGATAAAAACCGAACGAGGAAAAAAGAGTGCATATCTAATTGAATCTTCTTCGTACAGACACGTATCTTGGTTAACATGTGTCAGACAATGGCAGGTTCTTTTCACGATTTTAATTGGCGGGAATATGAAGAGACGCGAAGGGTCGAATCTGTCTTTTCACAGCCCATATATATAGTAGAAATTAACGGAACAATTTACTTTTACCCCAGATATTTAATCCTTCTAGCAGTAAAAGTTCATATCGATAGTCTACCCATTTACTCATTCTCTCGAACACTTTTTAACTAAATACAGAGAAATGGCTTCGACTTCACAGAATCCTCCCTCCCCTACTCAAGCCGTAGGAGAACAAGTTCTTCCTAATATTCCCAATCCTGATATCCTTTCTTCTGATAATGAGGCAATAGACAATTCCCAAGCAGAAGAAGTCAGAGATTATGCCGAGGATGAAGTTGATAGTTTAGTCGTGGAAATTATTCCAGAAGCAGAGATGGTGTCGAGAGCGTCTAAAAAATCTAAAACGACCCAACCTCAGATTTCTGCACCTGTAGAACTTTTTCCTTCTCGATGGAGAGAAGAAGATCTACCGTTTCTGAAAGAGGAATATGGTCGCTTTTTCCCATCGGATTTTGAGATTATTATTCCTACTTCCGAGCAGAGAGTAAATACTCCTCCTGCTAACTGTCGAGCTTTCTATACATCCCACTTCGACCACGGGCTCCGTTTTCCCCTTTCTTCAGTTCTCCGTCAGTTTCTGGAGACTTTCATAGTCTCTTTGACTCAACTTGTTCCGAACGCCATAGCTTTTATCATGGCATTTTCTGTTTTGATGGTGGCACGAGGTCTACAGCCCTCGTTCCGTAATTTTCTTCACTTCTTTCGCTTTTCAGTATCGAGCTCCTCCAACAGGGGTTACTATTACGTTAGTCAGAGACCCGGCTACGCCATTCTCGAAAACGCCATTTCAAGCAACAGTATGGAATGGAAATCAAATTTCTTTTTTGTTAGAGCTCCGACCGTGTCTATCCTCGAGAATGGAGAAAAAGAGGAGTTTTCTCATGACTGGGGATACAATGATCTTTGGGTATATGGCGGTCAAAAGGTGATCGGTCAGATGTCCCCAGATGATCAATTTTCATCTGCTTTAATTGACCAGATGAGGTCGGATAAATATCAATCGGCCTTCTTGATCGGAGAAATCTTTCTTAGGAAGGCTGGACTAAGTTCTCTGGAGTTTCCCATTCCATTGGATGATCGACCTCTTGGTAAGATCGTTTCCTATCTTTACTTTACTTATAAAAGGATTTATGAATTCATCATTTACTTACGTCTAATTTCTTTCCGACGCAGCCATCATGGTCGAGAGCTGCCGTTTTTCTGTGGTTGGAAAATCTGTTCTTTCGAACTCAAAAAGGTCTTGGGGTAAGGCTCCTATAGAGTAGAGGGAGTCCAGAAAAAGAAGAAGAGATCAATTTATGGATCTGGAGGATATCGAGGAGGAGTCGTTCGAAAACGCTGACCCTATCCGAGTAGCTCCTCCCTCTTCCGATCAGCCCTCATCGGATATACCATCTTCGAGCTCTCGCCCAGGTCGCGGTTATCCGCCCAAGTTTCTTAGGGATAAACATGGTATTCTAGGCTGTCAATCATGGTCGGAGCGCAATCCTACCGGCCCTGAAGCAAAAAGGAGAAAACAGTTCTTCGACAAAGGAGGGGAATATTTCACTCATGTCGGAGATATTGGTCATAAAGCTTCCCTGGTAGATATGATCGAAAGTCATCTTGAAGGAAAACGGGCGGCTGGATACTCCGAGAAGGATACATTGGCGTCTGATGATAAGGAGAACGTCATTGATAAATCCATCAGAATCCTTCTTTCTTCGACCTTCACTCAAGATGTTAACAGGACGATAAAGAAGAAACCCCTCGAGCAATTCGCAAGGGCAGCACATGCTCACGCTGTGGTAATATTCCTCAGTTTCTTTTGATCTTTTAATAATCTATAATATTCTATTTGAAGGTTATTCATAAATTTTCCTTGTCATAGGCGGGTAATGCCTTGGTGTCCGCTTTATACGATATGGCATTGCATAGGGAACAATGTGGATTTGTCGAGGAAAGCAACAGAATCTTGAATGCTAGGGTCAAAGAACTTGAAGAGCAACTTGCTCAGGTCGGTGATTCTCGATCTTCCGCGGAGACTCAGCCTGCTCCTCTTGCTAATAAGAATTTAGAAACTGATAATCCGCATATCATTGGCATGATGACGGATGCTAGTCGGTATCAGGCGCAAGTCGACCAAATGACTCGTGAAATAGAAGAGCAAAGAGTCGCGCATGCTACCCTCGTTAGCAAGCTTGAGTCGGATATTGATGCACTTCGATCCCAACTCGCGACTAAGGAAGATGATTCTTCTGACATAGAGAGGGTCATTGATGCGCATCAATCTTCAGACGTCGAGCCCATAGTTCGAGAGTTTCTCAATTCCCCTGTGCATACTGCCATAATTCATCAAAAGATTGGTGGTCTGCTCTTGAGCTCGTTCTATAAGGGTGTCGATCAATTAATCGAGTCCGGGCAAATTCCTGATAAGCGGGAGGAAAATCGCAAGGTCATGGCCATCGAAAAGGATCGAAGTCTTCAAGATTATCCTCCTGACTGCTTATCTTCTGTAGAGTATAACCATCATCCGCTGGCTCATCTAGTCGAGGAATATGGAGCTCCAATTCCCGTGCCAACACCTGATCTGGATTTGATAAAGGATATCATGGAGAATCAGTCAGGCGAAGAGGAAGGTGACGATGCCGAGGAAGATATCGAGGGAGATCATGTCGACGAAAGGAATAGAGAAGGAGAGGAAGGATCGTCCCCCAAGGAAATCAATTCACCCACTTAGGATGTTTTTTATGTTTTTCTTTTATTTTGTTGTAGATTTAGGCCTTTTTAATCTCGTAGATTATGTAAAACTCCTTTTTGTGATATATATCATTTTAAATCTGATGTACTTTGTCGTCATGCTGATCATAATGCATATTTGATGACCTGCTTTTACCTTAATTTTGAATTTTTACTGTGCGCGCCAAGGTCCGAGGACATAATTGTCATTTCCTTAGCTATATATAAAGGTGAATCTTTTGGAGTTTTTACCGCGCGTCCCCACTTGTAATATAAAATTTCTTTATCGTTGATCGGAGCTCTTAACTCGATACTTCATAAGAATCTTTGATTGTTTGATCATGAGTTCCAACTTATTTTCTGGAGCTTCAAAACGCTCCCTGCGAGGTCCGTCCCGACGAGATATTCCGCGGAAAAAGCCTCGAACGGAAAGTTCTCATCAATCATTCACCCAAGGGGGAGCTTCTTCCCGAGAAACCATGCCTCGATCTGATCCAGCGTCGTCCTCACCTGATGGACATCCGAAGATAGTGAAGTATACTCCTTCATCGTCAGAGAAAGCTAGTCTTTCCTCGACGGGACCATCAGGGGTTCCGATCCGTAGTCCTTTGGTCGAGCCAAGAGTTCTTGAAGCTTACCAGGATGAGGGTTCTCGATCCACTTCTCCTCCTCTTGTAAACCCAACAATCGACCAGGATTCTCGAGCTATCTCTTTTCCTCCAATTAATAATTCAGCTAATGAGGAGACTCGAGCTTTCTCTCCTTTTCCTGTCGACCAATCAACGGAAGAACGTCCTCCTTCGGATCGAGCTATAACAATTCAACCCACAGGTCAAGAAGGTTCCCATCAGGTCGTAATTACTGCTCCAAATTCTGAGGCGGGGCCAATTCTACAATTGAGAGATTCCATGGAAGACATTCCTGAGTCTTTCTTCTCCGGTATGCATCCTCAGGTCGTTGTATCGACCGCTCAAGAAACTCGTGCCGTTTCCCCTGTGCCTATTTCTCAAAATGCTCTGAAGACAGGATCTGGACCGAGTCGTTCTTGTTTCGAAAATACTGCAGACGACCCATCACTCTTAGATGATCGTCCCTTTAAGGAGCAGGTAGAAGAAATAACTGAATTTGGATATAGTCGATCTGGTGGAGTTTCTATTGAAGCTTGCATCCCCTCAAACCTTGATCCTGATGGCGTTTCCTGGAATCTTGGGATGGGCACGATTTTACCCAAGGAGCTCGATAAACTGAAAGGCCATTCTTCTATGCATCTTGTTCAGTCTATCTTTAAGCGTTTGGAGATGGTAAGTGTATTTTTGTTATTTTGATATTAGGAATTTTTATTTTTAAGGAATTGCTTATTTTTCACTTCTTCCTCATAGGCGAAGCATGAAGCTCTCCAGCTCGGAATTCAAAATGATGAGTCTTACTTTCTCCGAGAGGATTCTCTAGAACGGATGAACAGAATCGCCGTAGCTCATCGAGCCTTGATGACTGAGGTGGAAGATCTTCGAGCTGCAGCCGAAAGACTTTCGAAGGAGAAAGAAGAGCTTGTTCAAACTAACAATAATCTGGTGTCTGAGAAGGAACAGCTCGTTTCTGATAAGGAACGGCTTGTTCAGGAAAATGCAGACCTTCTTGTATTGAAAAATAAAGAGTTTGACCTGGGTTTTTCTTTTGGATATAAGCAGCGAGCCCAAGAAATGATGAACTTTCTTGCTCATCAAACAAATCCCGATCATGTTCTCGAGAAGTAGACAACAGTCTTTCATCATTTTTTTTTTTTTTTTTTTTTTTTTTTTTTGTTGTGGAGTTTCTATTGAAAAAGAATGTACATAAACATTTTGCCTGATGAACGGAAAAACGTGTTTGTTGTTCGGTTTCTGTGTCCCTTCGACCTGCCTGTGAATAAATAACTTCCAGCAATTTTATTGGAAGATGGGAAGTCAATTTTGATAGGCGTGCCATAACTGTAGGAACGATTCGTATGCTCTGTCCGTTGATTGATTATATCCCATAGTATAAATAACTTATTGGAGGAGAAGAAAGACTTGAAACAATATGCCATTTCTGAACAATTTATTGTGGTTTTTATGGCCTGTTGTCTACAGTGGAGATATTAAGTCAGATAGTTTTTTGGATAGGCGAGAGCGGGTCAGTTCATTAAAATGGTGTTTTGTCGATGCATGCTCGAAAACTTGCCCCCAAGGCCTGAAAAATGAACCTGTCTCAATTGTACGACAGCAAAGTTCTTCCCTTCTCAGTGTGCTTTAGCTTGATACTGTGATCGACCCTAGATGCACCATGCCTCCTGGCGACCCCGTGGCCTATGTAGAGGTCATTAGTTCACCAGCATCAGCAAATATACGCACTTCTGCATGTTCCTCGTCTTTATGCATTGGTAGTAGTTTGAGGAGAATGTTGATTTTGAAGGAGCAGATCGTTCCGAGGAGTAACAAAGTAGAACTAGTGTTCGAAATAATTGTAATGGTCCTTAAATGTAACTGTAGTTTTTGTGATGATATGGCTGTACTTGTGAAATGTAATGATCCTTTTGAAGGTTTGAATAAAATTAATTATTCCTTGTATGTTCAGTTCGATAACCATGATTGATCATTTTTTCTGATACTGCGGACCATCCGTATAATGTTTATAAATCTGGACCGTTGACGGGATCTCAATTCAACACCATTGGATCTTTTATCCTCTGCCTATAAATAGATCATTCCATTCCTTTCTATTTTCTCAGAAGGTGAAGTCCTTCAAGATGAATATTTATCGTTATAAGTATCATCGAACACCAGATTTGTCAGTTTATGTACTTAGGAGTTCAAGACTTGGTATGGTAGGAATCGGAAAAATGAGATCTCTGTCTTAGGCGGTGTTGGTCGGGTAAATTTCATAATTGGGAATTAGCCGATCCTTCACCGCGTCGTACGATAGAGGTCGAGAATAGAGGAAAGCAGGATTCTATGTTTTATCGAAATCAACTTGTTTCTAACAGGTTGGTGATGTTATGCATGGGACCCTTCTGATCCCTATTTTAATTGGTGAAGAAACAGCATCAACTTCTTCGAGGTGGTCGAATCGTGATAGCATGTGGCCGTACTTGCCCGATGACACTTGCTTACCCATAGAAGAAGCCTGAACTTTAGGTTCTCGTCACTGTTCTGAAAGTAGAAAAAGGACGGTCGTTCCGATGAGGTTCAAGAGCGTTTTGGAATCAAATTCTCTTTTTTGTTATTTTGTAGGTGTAACTGTTTAGTGTAGCTGATCGATGAATATTCAATATATAATACTAGTTCTACTATGATAGTCATTGTATTGTCTTCATCGATGTAATATAATACCTCTATTTTCGACCGAGTCAAAAATGCATTTATTCCCATTCCTTTATTTACGGCTTGTAGTTATGACTTTGTAACGTAATTTCCGATGTGGTGTCATAGCCGTTGATTGGATATGAGTCTCACCGTAGGATTTCAACTTATCCTGTCTATAAAAGGGATCTTCTTTCTTCCATTAAGTTACCATAAGTAAAAAATCCTGAAATAATGTACCTCTTCTTTGTCCAAAATGGCGGTCGTCCGCCTAATTCGAGAATCCATAAGAAAGCTTCATCATGTCGACTTGGTATGGGTGGAATTGGAAAATGGAGATTTCTCAAAAACCATGAAATCTCCTACCCCTAATAAGGGGGATGGATCGGAACTCTTATAACCATTCGACCAACCTATGTAAATGGGTAAAGGTCGGTGTTGAGGGGTTCAGTCCCATTAGTTACGTGGTTGGTGGAAAGCTGGTCAGTTCATTAAAATGAGCATATATGGTCAAAAAATGCTGACCACCATCGACCGTTGTAACATTATGATCTCTCAAAGCTCTCCCTGATTCCAAAGTTTTGTGTCCGTGAGAACGATTGGTTCTAGCTGGTGGCAAGAATTCTGGGAGCAAGTCGGAGATAGATCAGGCGGAAGATCCTTTGGTTGCCTCTTTGCTTCCTTATGTAGTAGAGTTTTCTATTGCTTTAGCTAGGATATTATAGGTATTTCCGATGTACGTGTTTATTAGTGACAAAAAATTTTACTGTATATCAGCTATTCATTTATGTAGATCGTTCGATGAATGTATACTTCATTTATCAATGTATACTTTTAGTCTTGTGCCAATCTTTGAATTTGGTTTTAACCTTCGTAGATCTTTCATTAGGAGATCGATGAGTGTATACCGACCCAATCGGTTTTACTCAGAGATTTTTAGGTTGTGTACCAATTATTGGTTTTAACCTTTGTAGATCATTTATTAGGAGATCGATGAGTGTATACCGACCCAATCGGTTTTACTCAGAGATTTTTAGGTTGTGTACCAATTATTGGTTTTAACCTTTGTAGATCATTTATTAGGAGATCGATGAGCGTATACCGACCCAATCGGTTTTACTCAGAGATTTTTAGGTTGTGTACCAATTATTGGTTTTAACCTTTGTAGATCATTTTTTAGGAGATCGATGAGTGTATACCGACCCAATCGGTTTTACTCAGAGATTTTTAGGTTGTGTACCAATTATTGGTTTTAACCTTTGTAGATCTTTCATTAGGAGATCGATGAGTGTATACCGACCCAATCGGTTTTACTCAGAGATTTTTAGGTTGTGTACCAATTATTGGTTTTAACCTTTGTAGATCATTTATTAGGAGATCGATGAGTGTATACCGACCCAATCGGTTTTACTCAGAGATTTTTAGGTTGTGTACCAATTATTGGTTTTAACCTTTGTAG
>JAYDYQ010002600.1:0-33352 GCA_034814905.1 Penstemon davidsonii | reverse complement strand
GATCTTCGATCCCTGAAAATGGGATCTCCCTTCGGAATACCAACATGCGACCGACCCTTGCTTGGGTATTTTGGGCAGGGTTAGCATTGCGGATTTCGAAGGTCCTCGAGGGCGAAAAGCTGGTCAGTCGATTAAAAAGAAGGTCGACCTCGAGTATCACCTTCTTCGAGATTTTCTTGAAGAGTGGTAACTTTGGGTCGACCTTTCGGATCATAACACGACGACTGGCTGCTCTAAGTTGAAATTTCGGATCTTAAAATGAGGAATTTCAACTCTAGACGCCAACTCGGGGAAGTGATCGGGCTCAGCTGGTGGCAAGAAGGCTGGTGAATGTATGGAGATAAGCAGAAAAGTGGTCTGCAATTCATATTGTCTAACTTCAAAACCAGATATCAGCAGACGATAAACATAGCCGGCTCGATCACTTATACAAATCTACTGGGCAACCGATCTGTCACACAAACTGTGGTGCACTCATCGGATGCTCTCCCGCGCTCGTGGTCGACAACACTAAAGGATGCTCGAAGACCATAGAATAGGGCACAGTAGTTGTAATAGGACTTTACTTGTAAATGTACTCAAGGACTTTGTAATCTGTTCGATGAACATCAATGAAATTGTAGTTCCTTGCATCTCATTGAGCCTTTGTATTATGTTCGGAATCTATAAATAAAACTTTTCTGTTTCAACTTAAACATTTTGCAATTTATCTTTCTTCTGATCGTCTTTGTAATTGTTCTTGCTCGTAATTTCTAGCTCGATAACGATATCATAGTCTGAGGAATTTTCTAAAATCTGAACGTGAACTCAATCCACAACTGGAGAATTATCGATCGTATAAGTCATCTCGGATAACATTCTTGATAAGTGAGATATTCCACATGAAATAGCTTAAGTCTGAGAAATTTACTTCAATCGGAATTGAATCTTGGAAATAATAAACCAACTTGAGAAGGAATTTCGAAGAATATGAATGCTTTAAAAATCTCCATATCTCGATCAGGGCTACTTCATTATTTTATTTCGAGCAGCACTTGATTTGTCCAACAATAAATCATTTGACAAACTTTATCAATTAAGCCCTTTTTTCCAAGCTAGATAGTCTTGCTCTTCTCGTGCAAGTCTTTTATCGAGATGAGGGGCATAGCAACAACTTTCACCCTCAGGCGAGACATTTTGCTGTTTTGAGCAAGTCTTTTATCGAGCTGAGGGGCATAGCAACAGCTTTCACCCTCAGTCGAGACATTTTGCTGTTTTGAGCAAGTCTTTTACTGAGCTGAGGAGCATAGCAACAACTTTCACCCTCAGTCGAGATATTTTGCATATTTTTCTCATCTTCTTCTTTTTTTTTTTTTTTTTTTTTTTTTTTACGAGCGTCTTTAACCGAACTGAGGGGCGTAGCAACAACTTTCACCCTCAGTCGAGACATAATTGCTTTTTCTTCAGCATGGTACTCGGAAAACAATTGGAGCAAAAAAGGAAAACTTCATTGATCGTGCTTTCATTTGAAATAAAACATAATTGCAAAAAAAAACAGAAATTACAAGGATAAGAACGATTACAACTATCTTCCATAGTATTTCCTCAAGTTAACTGCATTCCAGCTTCTTGGCAAAGTTTCACCGTTAAGGTGAGCGATTCTATAGGACCCCTTCTTTCCGACCTCCTGCACGACGTAAGGGCCATCCCAGTTTGGTTGAATTTTTCCGACGTGCTTTGATACCTCCACTTTTTTGAGGACTAAGTCCCCTACTTTGAATGTTCTTATCCTGACTTTCTTGTCATAAGCCTTTTCCATGCTGGATTTAGTCGCTTGGATTTTCACATTTGCTCGATCACGCTTGCTATCCGCATGGTCGACCTCCATTTCCCTCAACAACTGATTTGGGTCGGGATCATAAGATAAAACCCTTGGTGATGGGACCAAAGTCTCGACTGGGATAACGGCCTCTGAACCGTAAACTAAAGAGAAATGAGTCTCTCCCGTAGCAGATTTTACTGAGGTTCTATTCGCCCAAATGACTCCAGGGAGCTCGTCTAACCATTTTCCCTTTGCCTCGGCCAAACGCTTTTCAAGTGATCGGACAATTTCCCTGTTGGTGACTTCAGTCTGTCCGTTCGATTGGGGATGTCCGACCGAGGTGAAATTTTGCTGGATTCCAAATTTTTCACACCACTCCAGAACTTGCTTTCCCGCGAACTGAGTTCCATTGTCGGAGATCAATATTCTTGGTATCCCGAACCTGCAAACAATATACTTCTAGAGAAAATTTATAACCTGAAACTGAGTAATCTTGGTTAGTGCAACGCATTCTACCCATTTACTGAAGTATTCAACAGCAACCAAGACATAGTTTTTCCTCGATCTAGCTGTTGGAAAAGGTCCGACGATATCGATTCCCCACTTATCGAACGGCCAGCAGATCGGAATAGAATGCAACTATTCGGCAGGTTGATGAATCAAATTTGAATAAATCTGGCAGTGATGGCATTTCTTGACATAGTCGATAGAATCTGAAATCAAAGTCGGCCAGTAATAGCTAGTCCTTGAGCACTTTAAGGCTAATGCTCTCGCGCCGCAATGGCTTCCAGCCTCACCTTCGTGAATTTCTTTCAAGATAAGGTCAAATTGACTCTCATGTACACATCGCAACAAAACTCCCGAGCTGGACCTCTTGTAGAGCTGGTCCTCGTCCAAAACATACATTGGAGCTCGATATTTAATTCGCCGTGCCTCATTTGCTTCCTCTGGTAATACGCCATTCCTTAAATAAGTTTTTAAAGGTTCCATCCAGGAAGGCCCTTCAGTATCTATCTCCATGATTTCCGAGTTCGGGGATACGTTCAAATCTATAGCTGGAGTGTTAGACATCAACCAAGATATTACTCTCTCTTTTCGTCCATCCATCGATCCTGTAAACTATGATAACAAATCCGTCCAAGACTTCTCTTCTCGAGGGATAGCTTGAATATCGAACTTATCCAGCTTCGCCACTAAATCCTTCACCCTTTTTAGATATTTAACCATGTTGAACTCTTTCGCTTCATAGACCCCTTTCACTTGCCTATGTATCAGCTCGGAGTCGGTCAACTCGGTAAGAGACTTTATACTTGCTTTTATTGCCATTTCTAATCCAGCGATTAGAGCCTCGTACTCTGCTTCATTGTTCGTTACCATAAAATCCAGAGTGATTGCATAACTAAGGTCCTCCCCTTCGGGGCCCTGAAAGTGAATTCCAGCCCCTCCACCTTCTCTAGTCGATGAAACATCGACATGCATCAACCAAACTTTCTCCTGGACATCTGCCACCAAATTAACCTCGGGAACTGGTTGTTTTTTCGAACTTGGTCCCGTTGATTCTGCAATAAAATCAGCAAGGACCTGGGCTTTGATTGCCGTTCGAGGTTGGTACTCGATTTCGAACTGTCCAAGTTCTACTGCCCATTTAATCAATCTTCTTGACGCCTCCGATTTTGACAGAACCTGCCTTAGAGGCTGGTTTGTCAAAACAATAATCTTATAAGTCTGAAAATAGGGCCTTAATTTCCGTGCGGCAATCACCAGAGCAAGTGCGAATTTCTCGGTCTCCAAATAATTCTTCTCCGCGCCTTGAAGCAACTTACTCAGGTAATACACCGGCTTGTGATCGGAATTCTCAACTCTCACCAAAACTGAGCTTATGGCTTCCTCTGATACTGCTATGTACAAATATAAAGGCTCCCCCTCGACCGGTTTTGCTCGCATCGGTGGGGAGACTAAGTATTTTTTAAGCTCCTCAAAAGTTTTATCGCAATCCTCATTCCACTCGAAACTTTTTGATTTCCTCAACAATTTAAAGAAAGGCAAACTCTTGTCCGCCGAACGGGATATGAATATGTTCAAAGATATTATTTTTTCGATCAAACTCTGTACTTCGGAAAGCTTCCTTGGCGGTTTGAGCTCAGCAATAGCTCTGATTTTCTCTGGGTTTGCCTCGATACCACGTTCGTGGACCAAGTAGCCAAGAAACTTTCCTGACCTCACACCGAAAGTGCACTTTGCTGGATTCAGCTTCATTTTGTATTTTCTCAAGATCCCGAAACATTTGTTGAGGTGGTTGATATGGTCTTCCTCGGTCATGCTCTTCACGAGCATATCATCGACATATACTTCCATGTTCCCCGATTAAATACTTGAACATCATGTTCACGAGCCTTTGATACGTTGCTCCTGCATTTTGTAGTCCAAAAGGCATCACTATGAAGCAATATACTCCGCGCTCGGTAATGAAGGCGGTTTTGTCCTGATCCCTTTCATTCATAAAGATTTGATAGAAACCTTGGAAAGCATCCATCATACTAAAGAAGATGAACCCGGCGGTCGAATCGACCAGCATATCGATCCGCGGTAAGGGATAGGTATCTCTTGGACATAATTTGTTCAAGTCTGTAAAATCATTACACATTCTCCATTTGTTGTCTGCCTTTTCTCCCTTAGAAACTAACACAACATTGCAGAGCGATTCTGTAAATGTTATCTCCTTGATTTGTCCTGCGGCTAACAGTCTATCCACTTCGGCATTAATGATCTTGTCCTTTACCCGACCATGATTCCTCTTCTTTTGCCTAACTGGCTTTGCTTTAGGATCAATATTCAGCGAGTGAGTGATTACCCGCGGGTCAATCCCCACTATGTTGTCGGAGCTCCAAGCAAATACATCAGCATTATTTCTCAAAAAATCGATCAACATAGATTCCATTTCCTGACTCAGCTCGGTCCCGATCCTGGTGAACTTCTCGGGAGAACCTGGTACTAACGTCACCTGTTTATGATTTGGGGGTTGCACACTCATATCGATCTCTTTTCCTTTCTTGCCCTGTAACTTCTCACAATCCGGTAACGGGAGATCGGATACGAAAAAAACCTTTTCATCGACCAACTTCCGTTTTGCGGGTAGCACCGGCTCGAATTGCTTCTTCATGGTTAGGGACGTGTTGTAACACTCCCATGCCATGCACTGATCGTTTCTCATTTCTTCGACCCCCGCCATAGTGGGAAACTTGACCTTGATCTGATGGTAAGTTGACACGACTGCTTTAAAAATGTTTAGTGCCGGTCTTCCTAAAATGGCATTATAAGCAAAAGGGGTACTTACAACCAAGAACTTGACCATCTTCGTCACATCCTTTGGTTTCCTGCCCAAAGTGGTACTCAGAAGGATGATTCCGAGAGGAACAATTTCCGAGCCACCAAAACCAATAAGCGGAGTAGATACTCGGTCCAGACGTGGATGCTGCAAATTCATTCGATCCAAAGCTTCAGAGGAAATTATATTAGACAAGCAACCATTGTCGATCAACACTCTCTTGACCTCGAAGTTAGCAATTTTTAGAGTCAACACCATCGAGAAATCAGGGTCATCTTCATTAGTGTCCCAAGTGACTTCACTCGGCTTGTCAGCCTCAGTAAAACTAATGACCTGGTTTATCGAAGGAGCTGGCTCTAAGGACATAATTTCGTTCTTGGTCGAGACACCAGTCTTTATCGACCTCGCTGTCCTTTTCCTCGCATTCCTGCTATCTCCTCCCGCAGGTCCTCCGGCTATCACGTTTATCACTCCGTTCGTCTGCTCCTCGACTTGATGCTGATCACTACGGTGTTGTTCAGGAAACTTCCGTGGACTCCTCGATCGGAACCGGTTGTTGGGGTTACCCCTCCTAATGTATTCCTTTAACTTTCCCTGAGCAATTAATTTCTCAATTTCCTGTTTTAGCTGAAAACAATCCTCGGTGTTGTGCCCCTGAGCCCTGTGGTACCTCCAATACTTATCATGATTCATAGTCCCCGGCCTGGCTTGAGTGATACGCCGAGCCACTGGGACCAAATTCCTTTGCTCGAGCACGGTCAGTATTTCGTCCCTCGAGGTATTCAGCTTGGTGAAGCTACTTTTTTCTGGTTCCCTCCTTTGTGCCATTTCTGGAGACATTTTGCTGTTTTGAGCAAGTCTTTTATCGAGCTGAGGGGCATAGCAACAGCTTTCACCCTCAGTCGAGACATTTTGCTGTTTTGAGCAAGTCTTTTACCGAGCTAAGGGGCATAGCAACAGCTTTCACCCTCGGTCGAGACATTTTGCTGTTTTGAGCAAGTCTTTTACCGAGCTGAGGGGCATAGCAACAACTTTCACCCTAGATCGAAAAATATGATCTTGTGCTAATAATTCCACTTGATCGGAAGCTGGATTCTGTAGGTCAGAAAATAGCCTTCCTGGTCGGGATTGAGGTCGATCTCGAGCTGAGAGATTTCCTAAAATGGCGTATACGAAATATCCCTCATCAATACTCCCCCACTTCTCGAGCGTAAGTGAAGCTGAAGCTCGGAGAAGTAAAACACAACATCGTAGTAAGAAAATTTGGATATGCCTCATTAAAAACCTTACTCGGAAAAAACCTATACGCCATTTTAGGAAATCTCTGAGCTCGAGATCGACCTCAATCCCGACCAGGAAGGCTATTTTCCGACCTACAGAACCCAGCTTCCGATCAAGTGGGATTATTAGCACAAGATCCTATTTTCCGATCTACTACTCTCCTCGGGGTCAATGTTGGACCGACCCACAGACCTGGACAGCTGGCCGAGACAAATTACCCTGCGGAGGGTCTAGCTAGCTCATCACTCTTCCTATATATATCCAGCGCATTTATGACATCAACAACGACACAATTCCCCAGGAACACCCCAGCTCGGACATAGAGCTCGGAATAGATTTAGCTTGTTTTCCCTTGTATTCATCTAGCTAGTTGTACGGCATCCAGTAACGCTCGGATAGACCTACTTTGTAACTTTGTAAACTGATCATAATATCAATACACATCATTTATACATTCGATCTTAATTATTGTTTTGCTCGACTTTCCTTATTTATCCCGAACGAAATAGAGCATAATCAGATTTGTAACTAGAGTTAATTTATCAACCCTTTTAATATAATTAATTCGTTCTATTAATTCCAAGTGATCCACTAAAGACTTGAAATTGCACTTTTGTCATTACAATATATTTTACTCAAAAGATCAAAAGAGTCCATTGATATAATCACCACATGTTATTTGATCCTCCAATAATTGATTCGTAACTACAGTTAGGCTTAATTACCGTTTTGCTCCTCTAGTTACTTCTTTATCCTTAAATTCCATTAGTTCACTAGTAAACAGTTTGATATATGAACTTATTCATAAATCAGAGCGCTCTACTATTCAGTTCCAGAACTAACACGTAAAGGAATCAATATTCTAGCTTCTCGCAGGAAGGTTTGGATTCCATATCTGTATAACACATTCCCAACCATTTATCTCAACGGATCTTCAAGACATATTACCTATGAGTCAAAAGAACTCGTTGACATAAACAGGAGTTTATGCCTACTCAGGATTTAAAATAATTCGCATATGATCATCGGTTGATGTTGGTCCCAAGTGGTCAGATGAGGTCTGGAGGAGGGGAGGGGGGGTGAATAGACCTCTGTACCTTTTAAAATTTTCTCTAACTTTCTTTCATCAGAGTAAGCTAATCTAACTTATGTGACTACTTAGCTGATTTTGCACTTAGCTTATTCAGTGTAAGTTGACCACTCGTTTGATTTACTTATCTGTCAAGATAAATTCAGAGATTCAAAACTTGTATGTAGCGGATTATAACCAAGTATGTTTTTCAAACAAGTTTTTCTTTAAAGGTTTTACCCCAGTTTTATAAATTCCTTTTTAAAAGTTTTATCTTTTAAAAGTTTGTTTACTTAAGAAAATATACAAGTATTGATGAGGGATATTTCGCATGCTTCTATTATAGGAAATACCCCGCTCAAGATCGACCTCGATTCCGACCAAGAAGGTTATTTTCCGACCTGCAGAACTCAATTTCCGATCAAGCCAGATTGATAGTGCAAGGCCCTTTTTCCGATCTACTCCTCTCCTCGGAATCACTGTTAGGCTGACCAATGGGCCTAGCCTGCTGGCCGAGACTTGCTCTCCAGCGGAGAGTCGGGCTAGCTCATCACTGTTCCTATAAATACCCAGCGCATTTAAGACATGAAAAATGGCATGTTTCCCCAGGTGCACCCCAGCTCGGACGTATGGATCGGATATTTCCCGAATTAGGATTAGCTCGCTCTTTGTATTTTGTTTAACTAGTTGTACGGCATCCAGTAATGCTCGAATAGACCTGCTTTGTAACTTGTATTCAGACCGATATATTAATACACGGCTTTGTATACTTGAACTCAATATTGTGCATGCTTTACATTCCTAGTTGATCCTCGTACGAAAAACAGCATAATCAATTGGCGCCCACCGTGGGGCCTGTTCAAGCATTAGATCGAAAAATGCCTACAACCAGGAGATATACGTACAATCGCGGCGAGCCCTCACATGCCGTTGGAGCTCAACGCTCCGTAAACAATGAACCTAGCAATCAATCCCGAGCGGCTCACCAGTCTGAAATGCCGCCGATCGACCCTCCTAATGATTTACCTATACATACGACAGTGGCTTATCTGCGATCTATTATTGGCACTATGAGTAGAGAATTTATGAACACTGAAAGAGCAGATCGAGAAACCTTACATGGCCAACAGCCCCCGGTTGACCAACCCGAGTCTCGATCAGGACACCAAGCTCCCGTTTCAAACCTGCAAAGGGAAAGGAGCATTCGCCGATCAACTATGGGTGCTCCGTCAGGTAACCCTCCTCGAGCGGCTAGAGCGAGAATTGTTGTCCGCTCGGGGCTACCGTCGAGGACTGTCCGGGATTTAGAAGATTCTGTAGTCGGGGAAAGCCAGCCCGAAGCTGTGGACAAGTTAAAAAAGCCGGTTTACCGTAAAGTGACCGAGGCAGATTTAGAGAAGATTGTGCAGGAGAGGGTTGTTAAGGAGTTGAAGAAGGAGATGCTGATTAAGGAAACCCGACATGCGGATGTAAGGGCTCGGCGAACTGAAGCTAAGGAGAATGGGGCTGTGACTCTCGAGGGTGGTCGAGATAAGGAGTTAAGTACGAATATCATGCGATGTTCGCCCTTTTGCCAGGAAATTAGAGAGGCTCGAGGTACTGAAACTGTTCCTACAAGGTTACCGAGGTATAATGGAATTACTGATCCTGGAGAGCACATTAATAGTTTTATAAATGTGTTGAATTTGTATGGGCACTCAGAAGACTTCTGTTGCAAAATCATGTTCACAACCTTCGAAGGAATTGCCTTGGATTGGTTCGGAAAATTGCCTCCGAATTCAATTTTCTCCTTCGACGAGTTATGCAAATAATTGAAGCATCAATTTTTGAGTCAAAGAAAACAAAAGTTACCGGTGAACCACCTGGGAACGGTGAAGCAGTCGGAAGGGGAAACGCTGAGGCAATGGTTGGCTAAATTTAGTATCGAACTTCTGAAAGTCGATACCCCTCAAATTGAATTTTTATCATCATTGATGTTTGAGCTAACTCGAAATACTCAGTTTGGGGACGCCCTATGTCGGTAGCAACCAAAATATTTCGAACGAATCATGGAAAGAGCTGAGAAATACATGATTCAGGAGGAAATGAACAAATTAAAGAACGCTCAGAATCCCAGGCCCCAGGTCGAAAAGAAACCCGACAGGGCCCCTATCCCGAAACTAGGTGATTATGGAGGGTTAAACACGCAGCGAAGAGGCTTGGTTTGGCAGAGACTTTAATGTCTATAAACCTCAGGCTCCTACCCACAGATCTAATGTCTACGGTCGACCTGCTTCTCCAGAAATGGCACCAAGGAGGGAATCTGAAAAGAGTAGTTTCACCAAGCTGAATACCTCGAGGGATGAAATACTCACTGTACTTGAGGAAAGAAATTTGGTCCCTGAAGCTCGGCGTATCACTCAAGCCAGACCGGGATCAATGAATCATGATAAGTACTGCAGGTACCATAGAGCTCGGGGACACAGCACCGAGGATTGTTTCCAGTTAAAAAAGGAAATTAAGAAATTAATTGCTCAAGGAAAATTGAAAGAGTATGTGAGAAGGGGAAACCCCAACAACCGGTTCAGATCGAGGAGTCCGCGGAAATTTTCTGAGCAGCACCGCAGTGATCAGCAACAGGTCGAAGAGCGAACAAACGGAGTAATAAACGTAATAGCTGGCGAACCTGCAGGTGGTGATAGCAGGAATGCTAGGAAGAAGACAGCGAGGTCGATAAAGACAGGTGTCTCGACCGGAGACGAAATTATGTCCTTGGAGCAACGCTCGTCGGTAAATCAGATCATCAGTTTTACCGAGGCTGATGACCCCGACTTCTCGATGGTATTGACTCTCAAAATTGCGAACTTTGAGGTCAAAAGGATGTTGATCGACAATGGCAGCTCGGCGAATATAATCTCCTCAGAAGCCCTGGATCGTATGAATTTGCAGCATCCGCGTTTAGATCGGGTATCTACTCCGCTTATTGGTTTTGGCGTTTCGAAAATTGTTCCTCTCGGAACCATCCTTTTGAGTACCACTTTGGGGAGGAAGCCAAAGGATGTAACAAAGATGGTCAAGTTTCTGGTGGTAAGCACTCCGTTTGCCTACAATGCTATTTTAAGAAGACCGGCGTTGAACATCTTCAAGGCGGTCGTGTCTACTTACCATCAGAAGGTCAAATTTCCCACTTTGGCGGGGGTCGGAGAAATGATCAATGCATGGCATGGGAGTGTTACAACACGTCCCTAACCATTAAGCAAAAATGAAAGGATAGTGCCCAACAAGCCAACCAAAACTAGCTTGTAAGAGGACTATCTTATGTTGCATTCTTATGGTATAAAAGATAATACACCCGTTTATTTATAGTACATAAATTAAACAATGGCCATCTTCATCTCTCGCGAATGTATCTAAGCGATTGGATGAAATCCTAAGATCACATTCGACTATGGGACGATTCACTTCAGTACTGAGTGCAATCATGAAACAGTCTCTAAGGTCGTGATCTTAAAACTGTTCCAAGTCATAGATTCCTGTCGAGACGGGGTATCGAAGGAATCGTTAAGACTTGTACGATTATGCATTATTCACACGAAGTGAATTTGTAGAGTTTCATGAACAAGGCATTTGATGCTAGTGCATATGACTAGGTGGTTCGATAGGAGATCGAACGCATCGAACGACCCGAACAGAGAAACCCATTGTGGAAGTGCATTAAGCATATCGGTAATGGGATGTTTCTCATGACTTATAATAGTGTACGATTTAGTCCTCGGACTTGAGGCACTAGGGCGAATTCGGTACACGAGAGTACGTACTTTGATTTAGGAGCCGATCACGTAGCCTCATTGTGCGACTACTTTGGGTACGTATGATCGTGTACGCGAATGGTTAGTACCAAGAAAGGATCTATCGACTCATCTTGATAAGATGAGAGAATTTCCTGTACTATCTTAGATAATAGATTCCGAGAAACCCACGGCCGTGGTCAGTGACAGATTTGGAAAAGGGTTTCCAAATTTAGCAGTCACACTGGAATTATTATCCAGAATTAGAAAGTACAGAATTGAGATAATTAGAGGTGCCGACCAATTCACACACCCTAGGTCTCAATCGGGAAATTAGTCGCTAGAAGGACCGTATGTACATGGCACTTATAAGAGGTGAGGTTCACGAATATCAATTCACCTGAAGTTGGGCCTCATGGGCTTGTGGCTAGACATCGACCATGAGGTGTGGGTACTCCTGAATTAATGGGAGATTAATTCTGGAGTGGTCAATTAAAAGTGTTTAATTGATCGGAGCAATTAATTGCTCATTAATTAAATCACGAGAGTCGTGGGTCTGCTGCCAATTGATGGTGAACCTAGAGGGTCACACACAATACAGTTGGACAGTGACAGTCATGAAAGGAAACATTTGATTTAAAGAAGTTAAATCAATGAGTGAATTAAAGTGTTAATTCAATGAGAAGAATAATTAATTAGATGGTCTAATTAATTAAATATGAATTAAAGTGTTAATTTAAAGTGGAGAATTATTAATTAGAATGTCTAATTAATTAATTAATCAATTAGAATATCTAATTGTTTAAGTCATCAATTAAAGTGTTAATTGGAAAGATTAATTAATTAATAGTGGATTAATTAATTAAACTATGTGGGCCGATTTTTGCTAAGGGGATACTGATTAAATTAATCTCGGATTATTTAATTAATACATGGGCCGATTTTTGCTAAGGGAAGATGGAAGAAATATATTCTTGTGGGACAAGAAATAAGGTAGAGATCAATGTATATCTTGGTTCCTATATGACAAGGAAAAAAAACAAGATATGCAAGCTACGAGATATTTGTTGGTCCCAAAAGTCCAAAAGTGGTCAACGAGGTCTAGAGGGGGGGGGGGGGGGAATAGACCTCTCAATCTTAAAAAAATTTTCTTTAACTTTACAAATCAGCAGACTAAGCTGATCGAGATTTGTAAGACTACTAGGCTGATCGCGCACAAAGCTTTGAACAGCAGAGTTGACCACTCATCTGATTTTCACTCAGCTGATTTCAGATGTTAAATCAGAGTTTTAGAAACTAGTTGGCAGCGGATATTCAAAGTGTTTTTCACCAAGCTGTTCCTCTTTAAGTTTTCTCACTCAAAAGATTTTATCCCCAGTTTTTACAACTCCTTTTGAAATCTTTTGGTTAAATCGTATGTTTGAGTTCTTTCAAAAATAAACAAAATAAGCAAACAGTAAATCAAACACACAGGATTTTTATAGTGGTTATATGGATAAAAATCCTTTAGTCCACTCTTCCAAGTCACACAGATCTTGGGTTACACTAGAAAACACAAAGTAATCAAGTATACAATGCTTGCGCTGATCAACAAATGAAAAGCCACAAGTGCGCTGTAAGAAGTCACACAGAAATCCTACACTCTGAAGCTAGATCACTCACTTAGACGGATCTACACTCCTCACGCTATTTTCAGTATAAGAGATCACTCAGAAAACCTATACTAAGAAGTTATATCACTCACAAAGATGGATATACACTCCTTCTATTCTCAGTTGAAAGTCACTTAGACAGACAACGTTTGATCTCTGTTCTTCAACAAACAGCTTCATCAACAAATGACTCCGCTTACGATCAGACGACTCAACTGATGGATCTCACTCTTAGGATATGATCTTGAATTATGCAAGCACGCCTAAGATCTTCAGTTATGTCTTCTATTTATACTCCTCGGATTTGAATTTTCTGCCCGTTGAAGGTTGACAGAAAGCTACAGTCCTCGAGTTCTGGTCCTGACACGCGGAACGGCTCCCTGCAACTGTCGCACTGTACACTCTGCTGTACGGATGTTTACTTTATGTCAGTCGCATTTAATGCTCTCAGCTCACAGCTGGTTCCCGTTGATAAGCTTTCTGACCGTCTTCACTCTGCTGGTGGAAGTACTCTGCTGATGATCACTCTGCTGATCACTCGGCTGATGGCTTCTTGGCTGATTCAAGAATGAACACATCTTATCTTGACTCGGCTGATAACACCCATCTGATATTCCACTTCGCTGATTCGGTCACTTAGCTTCCAGACCATGAGATAGGTTTCACTAAGCTGTTTAGTTCTTAGTTGATGACTTCCAATTTAGCCTTCTTGACTATTATACCCTTTTTGTCATCTTCAAAACCTTCTCTAAATTATACCAACAATTTCCCCCTTTTTGATGATGACGAAACCTTCAACTAAGAACACATCTACGTTTCTGATTTAGTCTTCATACTCTGAGTTGGAAATTATTGTTCTGATACAACTTTTTAAAAATACCAATAGTTGGTTCTTTTTCCCCCTTTCTGATCTTCTGTTTAAAGGGTTCTTAGTTGCATCCTTTAATCTTCCCCCTTTTTGTCATCAACACCAAAACTTAAGTTGCATCTTTATCTTCCCCTTTTTCTTCTTTTAATCCATTTTCCTTTGATGAAGATTGCAAACTTAGTATGTTGAAGACAAGTAGGTAAGTACTTGGTTGATCGAGGTAGTCTTCGTTGCTGTTTATCACTCCAGCTAGAAAATTCCCCCTAACTTCAAGAATTTTTACCACTTGTTGATATCAGATTAGTCAGTTGATACCACTTGTTGAGGTGATAACACTTGTTGTCTGATACTACTTGGTGGTCTGATTCCATTTGTGGTCTGATATCACTTGCTGGAATACATTCTTGAGTATCACTCGGCTGTTGAGTTCTAGTCGGCTGATGAGAAGTAGTCTTCTGATAGCTTCATTTTAACTTATTGAAAACTTCATCTCTGATCAGGAGTACCGCTTGTGGTACACGTTCCCCCTGAATTCAAGAATCCGTGGTCAAGTAGTCTGATGAAAATTTCTCTTCAAAGACACTCAGCCGTTGAATTCTAGTAAGCTGTTCTGGGTTAGTCTTCTGATAAGTTCCCCCTCAACTTACGAATCCAAAATCAACAATCCAATTTCTTTTGTCACATGGTTGATTGATACCACTTGAATGGTGATACCACTTGTTGCAATCAGTTGTTGGTCTCTAATACCACTTGGTCTCTGAAACCACTTGTTATTCTTCAACTTTTCAACAATCTTGCGTTCCTTGAAATCTCCGAATGTAGAGTCTACCACTTGAATTATACCAATTGTTGATACCACTGATTTGATAACACTTGTTGGTACATGCTAGCTGGTAAGATCACTTGTTGAACTTGATGAAATTTGCAAGGCAGTCAACTCATCTTTGTCATCTCACATGTACTTCACCTGTAAAACAGATGACAATTTTTGGTACCCCTTGTTTATTGGGTCCAGCATGGTTAGTATAACCTTTAACATGTGGTGATCTAGTGACTTATGTTTTATCATGATGATACCACTTGTTGGTACTTGTAGGTCATGATTAAAACAATGCTCATAAGCAAGGTAAGATGCATGAAACATGTGATAAGCATGCATAATGAAATGAGGATGGCACTCAGCACAGTGAACATGATCAGCATGATAATATGAATAAGCATAAGGCATGTCATAATAACACTTATCATAATGTGATTCAAATTCTTTGCCAGATAATTCATTTTTAGCCTCAATTTCTTACCTGAGTTATTTAATAACTCTCCTTAGATTTAGCAGACTTGATATCACTTTAAATTTACTCCAATCAGCAGCCTATTTCAGCTTACTCGGCTGATGGGTTTTAGTAGTCTGATTAGTCTTAGGTAGCTTACTAGGTTTTCAGTAGACTTCCTCTCTCAAGTCTCTGATTTCTTTTTATTTAGAGAATGATGCAATTACTTCTGTTAAGTTCATTTATATTTTCAAAATAAATTGTAGACTCAGCCTTTAGAGTTTCATTCTCATGCTCAAGCTTTTTGGTAGTCAGCTGATTCTTGAGGTTTTTCAACCTGAAGTTTCAGTGATCTGATTTGCTCTTTTCAGCAGAGTCATCTCTTCATTAAGCTTGGCAAATGCACAAACAATATTTGAATTTGAAATTCAGCATTTATTCAATCGATTCAAATAGTGCATTACATTAATCAGTAGAAGTTACCCCAATTTTCAGAATCATTAAATTCTATGGCAGTTAAGCATAGGGTCTCAGGTACTTCTTCAAATTCTTTATCAGACGACTGACGGTCTGAATAAGATGTGCAGGAGTTTATTAGCTTTGCTGCATCAGCTAACTTCGTTTTGCTCTTACTAAGCTTACGCTCCTTCTTGGCACACTTTTCCTTTTTAGCAAACTTCTCAGATGATGAGGTTGGATGGTCTTTGATTAAGAGTCCATACTCCTCTTCGTCGCTGTCTTTAAGTTTTGCTTTGGAGGAATCCCTGTTTTCCTGAAAATGATCAAAAGAAGATGAAGTAGCATTTTTATATTTTGATTTCATTTTCTTCTTGTAGAACTTCTTAAAATCATTCAGCAGCAGGGCAACGTCGTCAGCAGTGTATCCTTTTTCTGAACTCAGCACAGTCTTCTGTTTTGACCTGTCTGCTGATTTTCTTGACTTGTCTGACGCCATTAGAGCAGCAGTAGGGTCTGAACTGGTTGACACTTCTAATCCCATTCTTGGCATTTGATACTCATATGCTTTGAGAGATGAGAACAGTTCGGAAAGAGAAATCTTCTCTAAATCCCTTGATTCTTCCATGGCTGTCACCTTCATGTTGAATTTAGGTGGCAAGGCCTTGAGAACCTTCGTTGTGATCTCCTTGTCTGAAAACTTTTTACCAAGCCTTAGAACTTCGTTTAGAGTTTTGGTAAATCTGGTATCCATTTGATCAATCGTTTCACCAGACTTCATTTTGAAATTTTCAAACTCCTCTAGAGCCACACTGAGCTTGTGTTCTTTGATAGCGTCGTTTCCTTCGCTTAGCCCGCAGACTTTATCCCACATCTCTTTGGCAGTTTTGAAATGCTTGATCTTCTGGAATCTTTCTTCGTCTATAGCTTTGAACATGATGAACTTCGCCTTTTTATCAAGATTAACCAACTTGATTTCTTTGGATGTCAGCTCATCCAGCTCTTTGTCAACTATCTGATCTGGTTGACCAGCAACCGTCACAGTCTTCTGGAATCTGAATGGTCCTTTTGTAATACATGTGAACATGTCATCATTATAAGCAGCAAGGAAGATTTCGATTCTGATTTTCCAGTTTTCAAAGTCCATATGGCCGATGTGAGGAACATGGCTTATGGCATCCATTTTTCAAAAAGTTTTTGATTTTCAAAATATGCTCTCTTTTTGAAAAATTTGAAAAACACACTAAGGATCAAGTTCGTTGATCAGGCAACTGATTAAAATGAACCAATCTGCTCTGATACCACTTGTTGGTCCCAAAAGTCCAAAGTGGTCAATGAGGTCTAGGAGGGGGGGGGGGGGGGAATAGACCTCTCAATCTTAAAAACTTTTTCTCTAACTTTACAAATCAGCAGACTAAGCTGATCGCGCACAAAGCTTTGAACAGCAGAGTTGACCACTCATCTGATTTGCACTCAGCTGATTTCAGATGTTAAATCAGAGTTTTAGAAACTAGTTGGCAGCGGATATTCAAAGTGTTTTTCACCAAGCTGTTCCTCTTTAAGTTTTCTCACTCAAAAGATTTTATCCCCAGTTTTTACAACTCCTTTTGAAATCTTTTGGTTAAATCGTATGTTTGAGTTCTTTCAAAAATAAACAAAATAAGCAAACAGTAAATCAAACACACAAGATTTTTATAGTGGTTATATGGATACAAAACATTTAGTCCACTCTTCCAAGTCACACAGATCTTGGGTTATACTAGAAAACACAAAGTAATCAAGTATACAATGCTTGCGCTGATCAACAAATGAAAAGCCACAAGTCCGCTGTAAGAAGTCACACAGAAATCCTACACTCTTAAGCTAGATCACTCACTTAGACGGATCTACACTCCTCACGCTATTTTCAGTATAAGAGATCACTCAGAAAACCTATACTAAGAAGTTATATCACTCACAAAGATGGATATACACTCCTTCTATTCTCAGTTGAAAGTCACTTAGACAGACAACGTTTGATCTCTGTTCTTCAACAAACAGCTTCATCAACAAATGACTCCGCTTACGATCAGACGACTCAACTGATGGATCTCGCTCTTAGGATATGATCTTGAATTATGCAAGCACGCCTAAGATCTTCAGTTATGTCTTCTATTTATACTCCTCGGATTTGAATTTTCTGCCCGTTGAAGGTTGACAGAAAGCTACAGTCCTCGAGTTCTGGTCCTGACACGCGGAACGGCTCCCTGCAACTGTCGCACTGTACACTCTGCTGTACGGATGTTTACTTTATGTCAGTCGCATTTAATGCTCTCAGCTCACAGCTGGTTCCCGTTGATAAGCTTTCTGACCGTCTTCACTCTGCTGGTGGAAGTACTCTGCTGATGATCACTCTGCTGATCACTCGGCCGATGGCTTCTCGGCTGATTCAAGAATGAACACATCTTATCTTGACTCGGCTGATAACACCCATCTGATATTCCACTTCGCTGATTCGGTCACTTAGCTTCCAGACCATGAGATAGGTTTCACTAAGCTGTTTAGTTCTTAGTTTATAACTTCCAATTTAGCCTTCTTGACTATTATACCCTTTTTGTCATCTTCAAAACATTCTCTAAATTATACCAACAATATCTATAAGAAGAAGTAGTCTTCTAATATAAATATCTCATCTAATCTCACAAAACCCTGATGAATTTTTGCTGAAAATTCCAAGCCCTAGCCGCCCCCACCTTGGCCGATCCAAACCCTGGCCGCCTCCTTCTCTTTGCTACTTCTCCATCTAGATCTAGATCTAGATCAAGTTCCTCCATTGATAATTATTTAATCCTAGTTCTTAGCCTGAAGTTTAAAGAAGTTACTCAATCCATCTGGTGTGGACTATCTTTAGAGGCACAACATCTGGGGTGCTCTAGTGAACAAATAGAAGACCGGAGAAAAACCACCACCTTGCCTGTGGTGAGGTAATTTTCGAAAATTACCTATTATTTATGCTTTATTGAATTTTGATTCAATCCTATTTTCGTATGAATTAGATAACCATATCCTGGGCTTACGGGTTTTATGCGTGTATGAAACTTTTTAAATATTCCGCACGTTGTTTTGACAATCGTACACCGTAAAACCCAACAAAAAAATCAAGCCTCTGCTACCTGCAAAGCGAAAGTTGGTTGATGAAAAGGTGTTTTCTGTATCTGATCTCCCTCTGCCAGATTGCGAAAAGTTGTAGGGAAAAAAGGGAAAGGAGGTCGATATGAGCGTGCAGCCTCCGAATCATAAACAGGTGACTCTAATTCCTGGCTCCCCCGAAAAGTTCACCAGGATCGGGATCGAGCTCAGCCAGGGAATGGAGACAATGCTGATCGAGTTTTTGAAAAGTAATGCCAATGTTTTTGCTTGGAGCTCCGACGACATCGTGGGGATTGACCCACGGGTTAATACTCATTCGCTGAATATTGACCTAAAGGCAAAGCCGGTCATACAAAAGAAATGGAATCATGGTCGGGAAAAAGATAAGATAATCAACGCCGAAGTAGATAGACTGTTAGCCGCTGGACAAATCAAGGAGATAACATTTACTTAATGGCTTTGCAATGTTGTCTTAGTATCTAAGGGAGATAAGGTAGACAACAAGTGGAGAATGTGTAATGATTTTACGGACTTGAACAAGCTGTGTCCGAGAGATCCTTATCCCTTACCTCGGATCGATATGCTGGTCGATTCGACCACTGGGTTTATCTTTTTCAGCATGATGGATGCCTTCCAAGGTTTCTACCAAATCTTTATGAATGAAAGGGATCAGGACAAAACCGCCTTTATTACCGAGCGCGGAGTGTATTGTTTCATCGTGATGCCTTTTGGACTGCGGAACGCAGGAGCGACGTATCAAAGACTTGTGAACATGATGTTCAAAGACTTAATCGAGGAAATTATGGAAGTATATGTCGATGATATGCTCGTAAAGAGCATGATCGAGGAAGACCACATTAAGCACCTCGATAGATGTTTCGGAATCTTGAGAAAGTACGGGATGAAATTGAATCCAGCAAAGTGCACTTTTGTTGTGAGATTGGGGAAATTTCTTGGCTACTTGGTCCACGAACGAAGTATCAAGGCCAATCCTGAAAAAATCAGAGCTATCTCTGAGCTAAGGCCCCCGAGGAAACTTTTCGTGGTATAGAGCTTAATCGGAAAAATTATATCTTTGAACAGATTCATATCTCGTTCCGCGGATAAAAGCTTGCCTTTCTTTAAATTATTGAGGAAATCTAAAGATTTCGAATGGAATGAGGAGTGCGACAAAGCTTTTGAGGAGCTTAAAAAATACTTAGTCTCCCCACCAATGCTAGCGAAACCGGTCAAAGGGAAGCCTTTGTTTTTGTATATAGCAGTGTCAGAAGAGGCCATAAGTTCAGTTTTGGTGAGAATTGAGAATTCCGACCACAAGCCGGTCTATTACCTAAGCAAGTTACTCCAAGGTGCAGAAAAGAATTATTTGGAGATCGAAAAGTTCGCGCTGGCTCTGGTAATTGCCGCGAGGAAGCTAAGGCCTTACTTTCAGACTTACAAAATTATCGTTTTGATGAACCAGCCTTTAAGGCAGGTATTGTGAAAACCCGAGGCCTCTGGGAGATTGATTAAGTGGGCAGTGGAACTAAGGCAGTTCGAGATCGAATATCAACCCAGAACGGCGATCAAGGCGCAGGTCCTTGCTGATTTTATTGCAGAATTAACGGGAAATGAATCACTCAAGCACCCAATTCCCAAAATCAACTTGGTGGCTGAAGTCCACGAAAAGACTTGGTTAATGCACGTCGATGGTTCATCGACTAGAGAAGACGGAGGGGCCGGAATTCACTTTCAGGGCCCCGAAGGGGAGGACCTTAGTTATGCAATTACGTTGGATTTTGTGGTAACAAAAAATGAAGCTGAGTATGAGGCTCTGATCGCGGGACTGGAAATGGCAATAAAAGCAAGCATTAAGTCTCTTACCATGTTGACCGCCTCCGAGCTAATACATAGGCAGGTGAAAGGAAGATATGAGGCGAAGGAGTTCAATATGGTAAAATACTTAAAAAGGGTAAAGGATCTAATTACAAAAATAAATAAGTTTGAGATTCAAGCTATCCCTCGAGAGGAAAACTCTTGGGCGAATTTGTTGTCAAAGTTTACGGGTTCTATGGACGGACGAAAAGAAAGAGTAATAACATGGTTATTGTCTAACACTCCAGCAATAGACTTGAATGTATCTCCGGGCTCGAAAATCATGGAGATAGACGTTGAAAGTCCTTCATGGATGGAACCTTTAAAAGCTTATCTGAAGGAGGGTGTCCTACCCGAGGAACCCAACGAGGCTCGGCGAGTTAAATATCAAGCTCCAATGTATGTTTTGGTCGAAGACCAGTTGTACAAGAGATCCAGCTCGGAAATTTTATTGAAGTGTGTACCCGAAAGTCAATATAATTTTATCTTGAAAGAAATCCATGAAGGGGAGGCTGGCAACCATTGTGGTGCAAGAGCATTAGCCTTAAAATGTTCCAGGACTGGCTATATTGGCCTACTCTGATATCAGACTCAATCGATTACGTCAAGAAATGTCATCACTGCCAAATTTACTCGAACCTGATACATCAACCTGCAGAACAATTGCGCTCACTTCCGATCTGCTGGCCATTTGATAAATGGGGAATTGATATCATTGGGCCTTTCCCAACTGCTAGATCGAGGAAAAACTATGTCTTGGTTGCTGTTGAATACTTTAGCAAGTGGGTAGAATGTATTGCACTAACCAAGATTACTCAGTTTCAGGTTATAAACTTTTTGTGGAAGAATATCGTTTGCAGGTTCGGGATACCGAGGATATTGATCTCCGACAACGGAACCCAGTTCGCGGGTAAGAAAATTCTGGAGCGGTGTGAAAAATTTGGAATTCAGCAAAACTTCACCTCAGTCGGCCATCCCCAAGCGAACGGGCAGACCGAGGTCACCAACAGGGAAATTGTCCGATCACTTGAAAAGCGCTTAACCGACGCAAAGGGAAAATGGTTAGATGAGCATCCTGGGGTCATATGGGCGAATAGAACTGTTGGTCCCAAGTGGTCAGATGAGGTCTAGAGAGGGGGGGGGGGGGGGAATAGACCTCCTTAAAATTTATCTTTTAAAATCTTCTAACTTTTCTGTCAGCAGACTAAGCTGATCAGTAATCGTAAGTTGACTATGCTGATCTCGCACAAAGCTTTGAACAGCAGAGTTGACCACTCTTCTGATTTCACTCAGCTGATTTTATCAAAATCAGAGTTTTAAAATAACTAACTTGCAGCGGATTTGTCAAGTGTTTTTCACAAGTAGTTTTCTTTAACTTTGAAATAGTTTTATCCCCAGTTTTAACAAACTCCTTTTTAAAACTCTTCAGCAGTTAACCTTTAAGTGTTTTAAATATGCTCTTTCAAATATGCAGAAATTTATGCAAGTAAAAACACAAAGGATTTTTATAGTGGTTATATGGATAGAAATCATTTAGTCCACTCTTCCAAGTCACTTAGATCTTGGGTTATACTAAATCACACAGATTACAGTATACAATGCTTGCGCCTATCAACAAATGAAATGGCCACAAGTGCGCAATAGGAAATCACAAAGAAACTCCTATTCTCTGAAGTAATATCACTCACTTAGATGGATATCTACTTCTCACAACACAGTTCTAACAAAATCACTCAGATTTGTGTGTATATTCTGTTTTCTCTCTATTCTGCTTCGTCAACAGATGACTCAGCTGATGAGTGTTCTGTTCTTGAGTTTGAGACTTAGAAGAATTCTGCTTCAGATTTTTGCTCTCAAAATGTGTTGTTTTTTTTTCTTCAACTCACGAACTGAACTATTTATACTTGGAGATTTGAAAATCTGCCCGTTGAGAGATCGGCAGCTGTCAAATCCTCGAGTACTGGTCCTTTCTGCAGAAACGGCTGCTGCGACTGAACACTGTACACTCTGCTGTACTTTCTGTCGCTTTGCATTAAATGCACCAAGCTGATACGAGGTTTCTCTTCAATCATTTATCATAAATACCCTTCTTCTTCAGCATTTATTACTCCAAGTGCATTTATTACCGTTGCACTAACTTCTGATCCACTTCCACTCTGCTGATCGAAGTCACTCGTCTGATGTGTACTCGGCTGATCCCAAACTTGAACTAATCTGATTTGAGTCGGCTGATAGTCCACCAGTCTGATTCCTTCTTCAGCAACAGATCAGTAGTCTTCTGGACCATATTTGACTAGTCTGAAATACTTCTTCCTTGGTCAAATATCTTCTAAGGTTTGTACTAAGCTTCCACTTAGCTGATGACTTTGGAAATCATCAAAACCTCCCTTCACTTCAAAGTCTTCATCTTCATCAAACAATTTCCCCCTTTTTGATGATGACAAAACTTCGGCTAAGTACCTGTACCTAAAACTAAAGTTGAGTCCTCAAAAATTTCTGAGATAGAAATTATGTATTGGAAGCTTGAACTTTTATAAATGATTTTGAAAATTACAGTACAAGTTACAAGCAAAAATAGACTTAAGTGAAAAAATTACAAGTGAAGTAAGCTGGTTACATAAATTCAACAGATAACCTAGCCTAGTAATCCTAGTCTAGTCCTCAGCTTCTTCATCTTCTTCTTCTTCCTCTTCTTCAACTTCATCAGTACTTTCATCTTCACCACTTGAGAAAACATCAGCAAGACCCTTTAATTTTTCTCTTCTTTCATCAGCTTCAAATCTTGCTTTAATGTCCTCAATCCTCTTATACTTAACGTATGGATTGAGCTGTTCTTCAGCAGAGTACTTAGAAGCAGCTAACTCTTTGTCAGTCTTAGCTACGTCCTTGGGCTCCACTTTATCACCAGCTTCATCATCAGCTTCCTCTTCAAGTACTTCTTCTTCACTTAGCTTTCCAGCAGCAGCCCGTTGGTCTCGTACTTGAATAGTTGCAGCAACAACAGTCTTCTCAGCTGATTCCTCTTCTCCCTTTTTGTCATCATCAGCAGGGTTGAGTTGATCAGGAGTTATGTTGACAGCAGCACACAGCTTCTTGATGTTTTTATCCATAACTTGTTGTTCAGCACAGTGATGATTCAGAGTAGTCTCCATGCGAAGTTGATTTGCTTCCATGCGAAGTTGATTTGATTTTAACTCACCAGATTGGTCATTTAGGCAATCAACATTCAGTTGAAGTGTTGATATTTCAGATTGAGCTTTGGTAGTGACGGCAGTAAACTCTTGCATTAATGCAACATTCTTCTCAATCTCTGCTTCACCAACTTGCTTCATGACTCTTCCAATCCCAGCTATGTCAGACTCATGCCTTTGAAGAGCAGAATGCAGATGACCCACATCAGCCTTCACATCTTCAATATTTCTATTCATGTTTAATATACTTTGAGTCAGCATCAGGGAGTTGTCTGGTGGTAGAGGAAAATCATCAATGGCATCCTTAACCATTTTTGCAGTCTCTTCCTGCATTTGTTTAATCATCAGCTGATTCCTCAACTCCATCTCCTTCATGGCAGTTTCAATCAGCAGTTGCATTGATTCCATCAGCGAGGAATGCAAGTCAGCAGTAGGAGCAGGGGGTGGTGATTTAGCAGGCTCCTCTTCCTGTTGAATAGGTGCTTCATGAAGAACAGGACTGTCTTCAGCTTTCCATTCCAAAGCTAAAGGAACCAAGTCCTTGACCACAACAGGCAGCTTAGTGGATGTATCCAGGTTGATCTCCTCAGCTTGCTGGTCTTTCTTTTGTCCTTCACTAGCTGGCTCGTCAGCTACGTGAATGATTTCAGTACCATCAGTAGACACAACAGTCTTCTGACGAATCAAGTCAGCTGGCACGAAGGGTGAAGTAGTCTGTTGAATACTCAGCTTTTCTTGATAAGTACTGATATCAGAGCCATAGGCAATTTGCTGTAAACTTGGCAGACTGGGCATTGAACTTGATGTTCTTGGTTCAAATCTTGATCTCTCAGCCCATTTCTCCAATGTCGTGTAAACAGCAACTTTAACTGCTCTATCAATCCGGTCATCAGCAGGACCTGGTTTATTTGGAATTGAATTCTTGATAGCAGTTGCCTCCTGAATTGCAATGATTCTTGTAAAATCATGCAATCTGTCTCTTACAAAATCTGAGTCCAATGCCTTCGCAACAGAATTTGTATGCAGCCAACTTAGAACCCAACGGCCTTCAGCAGCAAACTCCTTCCATGCTTGGATCTCTTCCTCAGATTTGTTCAACCTATACTCCCTCCAACGATTGTACCTTATCTTTTCTGGGAGAAAGGTGGTCCTAGATTGAAGCAGCTGATTCATCCTCTCTAGTTAGCTTCAAATCTTTTGAAGGCAGTAGAGTCACTTTGGACTATCTGAAGTGCTCTTCTTACTTCAGACTTCTTCTTTTTGATTGGTTCAGCCCTTGGTAAGATATATTGTCCTTCCTTGGGTCTTTCTCCAATCACGATGCCTTCAGACCTCCGTGGTCCATATGCATCCTTTTTACTGTCTTCAAGAGCTTTTGCCAAGTCTTCTGCTTCCTTGGCAGCTAACTCTGCTTCAGTCATCTTTTTGACATCAGCATCCTTTTTGCTCGCTTCAAGAGCTCTCTTAAGCTCAGCTTCATCACGTTTTCTCTGCTCAGCTTCCTCACGCTTCTTCTTGTGATAAGCTGACACTTTTGCTTTGCCAGTTCTTTTCTTTCTGGCAGCTCTTGATTCAACAACTGGTGCCGCAGCTGTTGATTCTGGTGGTGCAATTGCTACTGGTGCAGCAGCAATAGGTTCAAGGATCTGCACTTCAGGATCCTTTTAGGTTCAGCAACCTCAGCTGTTGGTGTAGAGGTCTGTTTCACTTGTTCATCAGCTGACTTTACTTAAGCAGACTTCTTCACTATTTCAACAGGCCTCTCAGCAGATGGAGGACTTTCTCTAACCAGCTTAGAAAGTTCAGTGTCTTCTTCTATGAACGTCATTTTCTTTCTGGCAGTCTTCTTTGTAAAAGGAACAGCAGCAGCAGGAGAAGTGGCAGTGTCCTTCATGGCACTCCTTGTCCTTTTAGCCACATTTTCAGCTGGTAGCTCAGCTGAAACTGTTCTTTCAGGAGATGAGTCAACTGTCATCTCATCAATCTCCTTGACTGTTTCATCAATAATTGAATCCACATCATCTTTTTCCTTAGACACGGCTGTTCTGGCTTTAACAGCTGGCTTAGCTGTTTGAACAGTTGTCTTGCTCTTTTTGCCTTTATCATCAGGCTTTTCTGGCTCAGAAGCCTTTCTTTTATGTTGCTTCTTCTCTGGCACAACAGCAGGCTCCTTTAATTTTCCAGTTTTCACTGGATCATAAATCTTCAACTCCTTCGCCTTATGAACACCCTTGCCATTAGTCACATCACATCCCAAATTCACCAGCAGATGACTAAGGAATATCCTGTGCAGAGTCAGACCACGCACCTTGTGATCGGCAAGTACATACCAGATGAAGTTTGCCCAGTTCACCTTCAAACCATAGAAGATGGCTATCATTGTGTGAAATCTCTTCATTGGTACACTGTCCAACGAGAATGTGCAATTCTCAAGAACCTTGGCAACCAAATCAGCCATCCGCTGAAATTCATCCTTCAGCTGATTCTTCTTTATGCTTCCAGACAGCACTTGATTTTTCTTTGAAGCCAGATTCCAGAAATCTGCTTCAAGAGGTTCAGCTAAGGTAGAAATCTCAGTAGACCCTTCAAGAGAGAGTCCGTACTTCTCATTCAGCAGTTTGGGGGTTACACAGATAACTTTATCCCCAATTTTGGCAGTAATCTCCAGCTTTTCAAAGTTAACATCATCTTTTGAACCATAAAATTCCATCACCTGGTCTTTGAAAATCATATCTTTATGGGCCTCCATGAAGTTAACCAGTGTGGCTGCCTTGAACTTTTCCAAAATTTCCTTCATCAATGGAGTGCCAGTCGTATGGTAAGTCAGGTAGTTCAAGAACATACCTTCAGCAGCAGCTTCTTTAGCAGACATTCTGAAAAAGATTAAGGAAAACGAAGAGAAATTTGCAGTAGATAGTTGCAGAATTGCTCTGTATGCTTTTGAAATTTTGAGGGTGCGTAAAAGCTTAGTAAGCTGATCAGATCTGGATTTATAGACGTAGGTTTAATGTTGGTTTCCGTGAAAAGCGTCAACCGTTAGATCAGTTACTGAGAAAATAGATCGTGCGATCGTGATACGCGGATTTCAAAATAACATTTATTATGTCAGACAGGCGGGAATTTGAAACGCCACTTGTCTGTTACTTATAAAAGCGTGTTTTTGATAAAAACGTTTTCAGTACAACACTTAAATATAAGCTGACATAAATTACAACAGATGAGTAAAATACTTATCTGATAGACGACTTGTCTGATACAATATATCACTAGTGAAAGCCAATATCTAGTGATCTTCCTTTGCTGTTTGTCAATCCAGCAAGATAAATAATCTTCAAATCTTCAAGAATTAAGAACAAATCTTCTGATTAAAACAACTTCAACTACTGTCATTGAAGATTTCATCTTTAAAACAAGGGTACCGCTAGTCTTACACGTTCCCCCTGAATTCAAGAATTCATCAGTCAACTAGTCTGTTGAGAGTCAGTCTTCTTGAAATGTAACACTTGTTGATATCAGATTAGTAAGCTGTTGAACCCAGTCTTCTGATAGGTTCCCCCTCAGCTTATGAATCCAAATTTAACAAGCCCAGTTCCACTCTTAGAGTAGAAAATCTTGCATCACTTAATGGTTTGGTGAAAATGTCAGCAATCTGGCTGTCTGTATGAACATACTCAATAATAACATTTCCTTTTTCAACATGGTCTCTGATGAAGTGATGTTTGATCTCAATATGCTTAGTCCTGGAATGACTAGTAGTATTCTGAGTAAGTGAGATTGCACTTGTATTGTCACAGTAGATAGGGATTCCACTGATCTTGAGATTATAGTCTTCTAGTTGATGCTTCAACCAAAGTATTTGTGCACAACATGCTCCAGCAGCAATGTATTCAGCTTCAGCAGTAGATATGGATACTGAAGTCTGTTTCTTACTCATCCATGAGATCAGACGACTGCCTAAAAATTGACAAGTACCTGTAGTACTCTTCCTATCAATTTTGCAGCCAGCAAGGTCAGAATCTGAATATCCAATAAGTTCAAATCCTGATTCCCTTGGGTACCACAATCCCAATTCTTGTGTGCCTTTGAGATACTTTAATATCATTTTGGCAGCTAAGAGATGAGATTCCTTAGGATCTGATTGAAATCTCGCACAAACCCCAACATAATACATAATATCAGGTCTGCTAGCTGTTAAGTATAACAGTGACCCAATTATGCCTCTGTATTTGGTAATGTCAACTGATTTGCCACCTTCATCCTTGTCCAGACGAAGTCCAGTAGACATAGGAACATTAACAGATGAACTAGTTTCCATACCAAATTTCTTGAACAGATCTTTTGTGTACTTTGCTTGATTAATAAAGATACCATCAGGTAACTGTTTAACTTGTAATCCAAGAAAGTAATTTAGTTCTCCCATCATGCTCATTTCAAACTTGTTCTGCATCAGCTTAGAGAACCTTTCACACATCTGTTTGTTAGTTGAACCAAAAATAATATCGTCCACATATATTTGTACCAACAATATATGATTATCTCATTCAATAGTAAACAAAGTCTTATCTACTTTACCTTTGCGAAATCCTTTGACTAAAAGAAAATCAGATAAAGTATCATACCATGCTCTTGGAGCCTGTTTCAGTCCATAGAGAGCTTTCTTCAGACGATACACTTTGTCTCCTTGTTGATAAACTTCAAAGCCAGGAGGTTGTTCAACATAAACTTCCTCTTGCAATTCTCCATTGAGAAAAGCAGACTTCACATCCATCTGATAGACAGTGAAGTTCTTGTAAGCAGCATAGGCTAAGAACAATCTGATTGCTTCAAGCCTAGCAACTCGTGCGAATGTCTCATCAAAATCAATGCCTTCTTCTTGGCAATAACCTTTGGCAACTAGTCTTGCTTTGTTTCTGGTAACAATACCATCTTCATTCATTTTATTCCTGAATACCCACTTAGTGCCAATTACTCTTTGATGAGTAGGTCTGGGAACTAAGTACCAGACTTCATTCCTTTCAAATTGATTCAACTCTTCTTGCATTGCTTCAATCCAGTGAGAATCACTAAGAGCTTCATCAATCAACTTAGGCTCAATTTGTGAAAGAAAACTTACAAACATTGTTTCATTTGCAGTTGACCTTCTAGTTCTCACTCTATCCAAAGGATCACCAATCACTAAGTCAGGTGGGTGATCTCTGAGCCATCTGAGATCAGGTTGCAAATCTGGATGTTGTCCTCTTGATTGATCTTGCAACACTACTGTTGGAGTCTCAGTAGTAGTCTGTTGAACAGTTGTAGTCTGTTGAACAGTCTCTGGTCTGTCAGCTGTTTGCAACTCCTCTGTTAGACAATCAGCAGACTGATTTTGAACAGCACTTGAGTTAACAGCTTGAGTTAAATTAGGTAGTATGATGGGTACATATTCTTCCTTTCTTTCCACACTCAATTTCTGAAAGTCAGCATATACCTCTGGATTTGCACTTTGATTCTTTTCAGAAGATTGGCTTGGTTCATCAAATACTACATGAATAGATTCTTCTCCAAGTAAAGTTCTTTTGTTAAAGACTCTGTAAGCTTTACTAACAGTAGAGTAACCTACAAAAACAGCTTCATCAGCCTTTTCTGCAAATGCAGTAAGGTGATTTTTCCCATTGTTCAAAACATAACATTTACAACCAAAAATCCTAAGATAATGTAAATTAGGCTTTCTGTTGTTCCATAGCTCATAAGGTGTCTTGTTTTGACTTTTGTTGATCATACATCTGTTCTGTGTATAACATGCTGTATTTGTGGCTTCTGCCCAGAATCTTTGGGGCAGCTTTGCTTCAGCTATCATTGTCCTGGTAGCTTCTTTTAGAGTTCTGTTTCTCCTTTCAGCAACTCCATTTTGTTGAGGGGTTCTGGCAGCAGAGTACTCATGACTGATTCCTCTGGAGTTACAATACTCTTCAACAGTAGAGTTTGTAAATTCAGTCCCTCTATCTGATCTGATCTTTAATATTCTTTGACTCTTCTCATTCTGGATGAGTTCCATCAGATTAGTAAGATGTTCCTTGGTTTCACTTTTCTTCTTCATGAAAATCACCCAAGTAAATCTTGAAAAATCATCCACAACAGCTAGGTAGTATTTCTTTCCACCATTGCTGATTGGATCAATAGGGCCAAACAAATCCATATGTAATAGCTCCAAAATTCTGGTTGAAGATTGGTGCTTCTTGCTTTTGAAAGATGACTTCACTTGTTTACCCTTCTGACAGGCGTCACAAAGCTTGTCTTTGCTCATGACTGTCTTTGGAATTCCTTCTACCAGATCATTCTTTATTAATTTGTTTATGGTCTTGAAATTCAAATGATTCATTCTTTTGTGCCATAGCCAACTGATTTCACTTGGTGTAGAAGCCACCAAACAAACATTAGAATTCTTGTCCACAGAATTCCAGTCGACTACATAGATATTTCCCTGTCTTCTTCCAGATAAAATAACCTTCTTTGTTCCAACTTGTTCAACATAGCACTTATCTAATGAAAACACTACGAAAAATCCCTTGTCACAAAATTGACTTATGCTCAGCAGATTGTACTTCAGGCCATTAACATAAGAGACGTCAGAAATCTCTATGTTTCCTTTGATAAGCTTTCCAATAGCAACAACCTTGCCTTCTTTGCTGTCTCCAAAAGTAACTCTTGGACCATTCACAGCAACAACATCTGCCAGTTCATGTATGTCTCCACACATGTGCCTTGAACATCCACTGTCCAAGTACCATTTCTTCACTACTTTACTCCTACTCCTAATCCTAACCTACAAAACAAAATAAAAATGTGTTAGGTACCCTTTATTGAGAGGGTCCTGGTGGATTAGTGTCACCTTTGACAACCCAAGATGTTGAAGTCTTAGGCTTCTTAGGCTTCAGAGTTTTAGCAGGAGCATGAGCAACTTCATTTTCATCATAATCAGTAGGCATGTTATGTTGATAATCATTATGATGATGATAAGGCTCATAAGCAGGATAGGATGCATGATAAGCAGGGTAAGCATGCATTGGTTGATGAGCAGGATGTGCAGCATAATAGGGTGGATAATGAGGTGCAGCATAATAAGGTGAGTAAGCAGGTTGCACATAGTAAGACTCATTTCCATACCAAGCATTATTATTATAATTTCTTTGCTTCTTTGGTCTGCTCTTTAACAGACGACTTGGGTTTACTAGTCTGATTGGTTTTACTCTTATCAGCAGACTTCTTTGGACTACTCTGTTGTTTGGTTTTACCAGTTTGTTTTTCATTTTCAGGCTTTTTACCCTTTTTAGCCTTAGGAGGACTCTTCTCCTTTTTCTCAATTTCCAGTGAAGTAGATTTAGCAGTCTGAACATACAGGATAATGTTACTATTATCAGCAGATACAAATTTCTCAGCTCTGTTCAGTTCTAAATTTTCTTTTACAAAGGGTGTACTCTGTTCAGTTGATTTATCTATTGACAGACGACTTAGGAACAAACGACTTATTATGTAAAGATATTGTAGCTTCAAGTTCCTTGATTTTTCCCTTGTAAACTTCACATTCTGCTCTCAGAGATTCACATTCATGCGAAAGCTTTTTATACATGGCTGATTCTTCAGGTTTTTCAACACTGCGTTTCAGCTTGATTTCCTCAGCTGTCATCTCTTCAGGTTCTTTGTCAACAACCTTATCTTGATCTTCTGGATTTTTCTGCAGCAACCAGGGCAGCAGTGGGACTAGAAGTTGAGGTTTCTTCTATACCCATTCTTGGCATTTTATACTCGTACGCCTTGAGTACAGAAAATAGCTCCGTCAGAGAGATCTTCCCCAGATCCCTTGATTCTTCCATTGCTGTAATCTTCATGTTGAATTTGGGTGGTAGCGCCTTCAGGACTTTAAGAGTAATCTCTTTGTCTGTGAACGTCTTACCCAACTTTAACACGTTGTTCAACACTTTAGTGAACCTTGAATCCATTTGGTCAATGGTTTCTCCAGATTTCATCTTGAAGTTTTCAAACTTCTCCAGGGCTATGCTCAGATTGTGTTCTTTGATGGCATCATTCCCTTCACTCATATCACGGACTTTATCCCACATCTCTTTTGATGTTTTACAATGTTTGACCTTGTCAAACCTTTCATTGTCCAGGGCTTTAGTCATGATGAAGATTCCAACTTTTTCTAGATTTTTTAGCTTGATTTCTTCAGCTGTTATCTCGTCTTCATCTTTGTCAACGACCGTATCTTGGCCATCAACCTTGATTGTTTTGGTGACTCTTATTGGACCTTTTGTTATGCACCTGTACATATTATCATTATAAGCAGCAAGGAAAATTTCCATGCGTATTTTCCAGTCCTCAAAGCTCATACCGCCTATGTGGGGAACTAGGCTGATACAATCCATTTTTCAAAAAGTTTTTGTTTTTCAAAAAGATGCATTTTTGAAAACTTTCGAAAACCTTTGAAAAACACTCTAGGATCAAGCTCGTTGATCAGGCAAATGATTCAGATGAACCACCTGCTCTGATACCACTTGTTGGTCCCAAGTGGTCAGATGAGGTCTAGAGGGGGGGGGGGGGGTGAATAGACCTCTTTAAAATTTATCTTTTAAAATCTTCTAACTTTTCTGTCAGCAGACTAAGCTGATCAGTAATCGTAAGTTGACTATGCTGATCTCGCACAAAGCTTTGAACAGCAGAGTTGACCACTCTTCTGATTTCACTCAGCTAATTTTATCAAAATCAGAGTTTTAAAATAACTAACTTGCAGCGGATTTGTCAAGTGTTTTTCACAAGTAGTTTTCTTTAACTTTGAAATAGTTTTATCCCCAGTTTTAACAAACTCCTTTTTAAAACTCTTCAGCAGTTAACCTTTAAGTGTTTTAAATATGCTCTTTCAAATATGCAGAAATTTATGCAAGTAAAAACACAAAGGATTTTTATAGTGGTTATATGGATAGAAATCCTTTAGTCCACTCTTCCAAGTCACTTAGATCTTGGGTTATACTAAATCACACAGATTACAGTATACAATGCTTGCGCCTATCAACAAATGAAATGGCCACAAGTGGGCAATAGGAAATCACAAAGAAACTCCTATTCTCTGAAGTAATATCACTCACTTAGATGGATATCTACTTCTCACAACACAGTTCTAACAAAATCACTCACTTAGATGGATATCTACTTCTCACAACACAGTTCTAACAAAATCTCTATTCTGCTTCGTCAACGGATGACTCAGCTGATGAGTGTTCTGTTCTTGAGTTTGAGACTTAGACGAATCCTGCTTCAGATTTTTGCTCTCAAAATGTGTTGTTTTTTTTTTCTTCAACTCACGAACTGAACTATTTATACTTGGAGATTTGAAAATCTGCCCGTTGAGAGATCGGCAGCTGTCAAATCCTCGAGTACTGGTCCTTTCTGCAGAAATGGCTGCTGCGACTGAACACTGTACACTCTGCTGTACTTTCTGTCGCTTTGCATTAAATGCGCATTAAATGCACCAAGCTGATACGAGGTTTCTCTTCAATCATTTGTCATAAATACCCTTCTTCTTCAGCATTTATTACTCCAAGTGCATTTATTACCGTTGCACTAACTTCTGATCCACTTCCACTCTGCTGATCGAAGTCACTCGTCTGATGTGTACTCGGCTGATCCCAAACTTGAACTAATCTGATTTGAGTCG
>JAYDYQ010002599.1:0-20409 GCA_034814905.1 Penstemon davidsonii | reverse complement strand
TGGAATTGTCGGTACAAAATACGATGATCTTTATGTTTGGGTTAAGTTAAAGCTTCTTAACACATTTAGCTAAAAAGGACAGTTTTGATTTCCCTAGGCTAAGTACAAAATTCATAATTTGATATATTTGTAGGTATTATATTGCCTTTGAAATTTTGAATGTGCTTTATTCACTTGAGTTAAGTTTGAACAGTGTTATTCAAACATTTATTTCACCGACCTTATCTAAATGTTTCTTATTCAACGATTTTGAGTCTCAAGTTCTTCTAATTCAGGGATAACATGTTCCATTTCTTGTTCAATGGGAAGAACACGAGCTGTTGAGTATTACAACATACAAGGTAAGGATATGTGTTACCGTTGGGCCAATTACAAGGACAAGATAAAAAAAAAGCACAAGGAATCATTTAACAGGCTGATTCTTGAGACGTGGACTCATTCAAAACATGCATAAGTTTTGGCTAAAAGAAGACACATTTGTTCTGAATTTAATCCAAGCAAAATATAATCAGATGATTTTTCGAATTCATTGAAGTTACTTGCATACTCTGTGCTTTGGGAAGAGAGCTTTAATTAGCATTTATTTACATCAGATATTCATACAGATTGTAGTTAAGACTTTTCTTTTTTCTAAGTGCACTGGGAGGTTTGTAGGCATCTTCTTGTATCCCAACCCCACCAAAACGTGTTAACTTTAATTCTTTTGGTAGAAACTTGTTCCAACACTCTATATTAAGTGGTATTGATGAGTGTAATCAATCAATCACTTGGCAGAAATATAGAGTTTGTATTCTTCTCTTGGTTCTTCATTGAACTTCCGAGCTTATCAAGGATTCTCCCAGTGGACACCCACTTGAATATTTGTGGTTTGCGATTCCTTATATTCGTTGGGTCAATGTGTTCACTCTCAATCTGGAGTACTTGTGGTTTTAAATTTGTTTGCGATATTCTTATAATCGTCGGGTACAAGTTCACTATTACTTTCAATCTACTTTTTAGCTCTCATGGGTGAAATTCAATCTTCATTGTCTGTCTAAAAGCAATCTCTACTGAGGTCGAATCACGAGCATTTTAGATTTTTTTTTGTTTAAGTTTTTTCTAGATTGCCAGATGATTGTAAAATTCAGTTAGTAGACAAATCAAATTTAACGTATTGTAGTATTTGTATATCGAGTCTCATGTTCTTCTGAATTTGCATTAAATTGATCCACTTTGGTGTGATTATTGTGTATGATCATCAATTTAGATTGTTTTGTGCCAATTCGGTTTTCAAGGAGGTTGTGTTTTCACTACCGAAGTTTCATGTTCTTTATTCTTCTCGATAAAATTGCTTATTCCTTGGTGTTCTTGTTAAAAAATGGCGTGTTAAGAATTTTTATCTTCACCCTTTATGACTGACTAAAACTCGGAATGTGTGCTATCAACAGGTTTGAGAATGTTATGGTTCATATTCATGTTGTTCCGAGTCCGTGTTTAAATTGTCATCTTTGAGAGTCATAACTAAAGAACGATTACTTTGGTCAAATCCTATTTGATTGGTTTTAAGCTCCCGAATTCAGAAAATTTGTTATTCACGTGATATAGACTTTATTTTAGGCTGTTGCGCCTAAATTATCCCAAAGTAATATTTCGAATACCATTTCTAACAATATTTTATTCAAAAGATATAAATTGCATGCTCCATGTTACAAGTTAATCTGATTCGAAGGAAATATGTCCCATTTTAATGTGGATCTTTTATGCTGAAACTTTCTTAAAATTGGTCATTTGACTGTTCAATTAACCTAGTAAAGAATTTACTTCAAGTGATAGAGAATTTTAGTCCCGAATTTCATGTTACTTCGATTTCACTTTAAAATAATCCATTTGGGTTGGTATGCGTAAAAGAATCACATTCTGGGTATTTTGTGTCAATTTGGTTTTTCATGGAGGTTGTTTCTTCACTACCAAATTTTAAGAGCAATTCACATGAAGGTGGTGATATCTGGACCGAGTTTCATGTTCATGACGCTACCCGAAAGAATTGTTTATTTAATGATTTAAACCATTGGAATTTCAAGAATTTTATTCTTCATGCTTTATACGTAACTTATTGATCCTAAACTCGAAACATGATTTATCAGCATGATAGAGAATGGGTTGGTGGAGTTTCTTGTTGTTCTAAGTCCATGTTGAAATTGTCATTTTTGTGGTGTCATGAGTAGTTCACGAGAATTTTCGTTCCTATGTCTTGCATATGCCTCTTTAACTATCGTACTTTGATAGAGTGTTATTCCAGGGATTGAAATGTTCTTGAAACCTTGTTCTGAAATCACTAATTTTAGTGTGACTTGATGAAACTATGGCGTGATATGATGGGCCTAAGTTCGTTTTCAGTTGATCTTTGGAATTGTCGGTACAAAATACGATGATCTTTATGTTTGGGTTAAGTTAAAGCTTCTTAACACATTTAGCTAAAAAGGACAGTTTTGATTTCCCTAGGCTAAGTACAAAATTCATAATTTGATATATTTGTAGGTATTATATTGCCTTTGAAATTTTGAATGTGCTTTATTCACTTGAGTTAAGTTTGAACAGTGTTATTCAAACATTTATTTCACCGACCTTATCTAAATGTTTCTTATTCGACGATTTTGAGTCTCAAGTTCTTCTAATTCAGGGATAACATGTTCCATTTCTTGTTCAATGGGAAGAACACGAGCTGTTGAGTATTACAACATACAAGGTAAGGATATGTGTTACCGTTGGGCCAATTACAAGGACAAGATAAAAAAAAGCACAAGGAATCATTTAACAGGCTGATTCTTGAGACGTGGACTCATTCAAAACATGCATAAGTTTTGGCTAAAAGAAGACACATTTGTTCTGAATTTAATCCAAGCAAAATATAATCAGATGATTTTTCGAATTCATTGAAGTTACTTGCATACTCTGTGCTTTGGGAAGAGAGCTTTAATTAGCATTTATTTACATCAGATATTCATACAGATTGTAGTTAAGACTTTTCTTTTTTCTAAGTGCACTGGGAGGTTTGTAGGCATCTTCTTGTATCCCAACCCCACCAAAACGTGTTAACTTTAATTCTTTTGGTAGAAACTTGTTCCAACACTCTATATTAAGTGGTATTGATGAGTGTAATCAATCAATCACTTGGCAGAAATATAGAGTTTGTATTCTTCTCTTGGTTCTTCATTGAACTTCCGAGCTTATCAAGGATTCTCCCAGTGGACACCCACTTGAATATTTGTGGTTTGCGATTCCTTATATTCGTTGGGTCAATGTGTTCACTCTCAATCTGGAGTACTTGTGGTTTTAAATTTGTTTGCGATATTCTTATAATCGTCGGGTACAAGTTCACTATTACTTTCAATCTACTTTTTAGCTCTCATGGGTGAAATTCAATCTTCATTGTCTGTCTAAAAGCAATCTCTACTGAGGTCGAATCACGAGCATTTTAGATTTTTTTTGTTTAAGTTTTTTCTAGATTGCCAGATGATTGTAAAATTCAGTTAGTAGACAAATCAAATTTAACGTATTGTAGTATTTGTATATCGAGTCTCATGTTCTTCTGAATTTGCATTAAATTGATCCACTTTGGTGTGATTATTGTGTATGATCATCAATTTAGATTGTTTTGTGCCAATTCGGTTTTCAAGGAGGTTGTGTTTTCACTACCGAAGTTTCATGTTCTTTATTCTTCTCGATAAAATTGCTTATTCCTTGGTGCTCTTGTTAAAAAATGGCGTGTTAAGAATTTTTATCTTCACCCTTTATGACTGACTAAAACTCGGAATGTGTGCTATCAACAGGTTTGAGAATGTTATGGTTCATATTCATGTTGTTCCGAGTCCGTGTTTAAATTGTCATCTTTGAGAGTCATAACTAAAGAACGATTACTTTGGTCAAATCCTATTTGATTGGTTTTAAGCTCCCGAATTCAGAAAATTTGTTATTCACGTGATATAGACTTTATTTTAGGCTGTTGCGCCTAAATTATCCCAAAGTAATATTTCGAATACCATTTCTAACAATATTTTATTCAAAAGATATAAATTGCATGCTCCATGTTACAAGTTAATCTGATTCGAAGGAAATATGTCCCATTTTAATGTGGATCTTTTATGCTGAAACTTTCTTAAAATTGGTCATTTGACTGTTCAATTAACCTAGTAAAGAATTTACTTCAAGTGATAGAGAATTTTAGTCCCGAATTTCATGTTACTTCGATTTCACTTTAAAATAATCCATTTGGGTTGGTATGCGTAAAAGAATCACATTCTGGGTATTTTGTGTCAATTTGGTTTTTCATGGAGGTTGTTTCTTCACTACCAAATTTTAAGAGCAATTCACATGAAGGTGGTGATATCTGGACCGAGTTTCATGTTCATGACGCTACCCGAAAGAATTGTTTATTTAATGATTTAAACCATTGGAATTTCAAGAATTTTATTCTTCATGCTTTATACGTAACTTATTGATCCTAAACTCGAAACATGATTTATCAGCATGATAGAGAATGGGTTGGTGGAGTTTCTTGTTGTTCTAAGTCCATGTTGAAATTGTCATTTTTGTGGTGTCATGAGTAGTTCACGAGAATTTTCATTCCTATGTTTTGCACATGCCTCTTTAACTATCGTACTTTGATAGAGTGTTATTCCAGGGATTGAAATGTTCTTGAAACCTTGTTCTGAAATCACTAATTTTAGTGTGACTTGATGAAACTATGGCGTGATATGATGGGCCTAAGTTCGTTTTCAGTTGATCTTTGGAATTGTCGATACAAAATACGATGATCTTTATGTTTGGGTTAAGTTAAAGCTTCTTAACACATTTAGCTAAAAAGGACAGTTTTGATTTCCCTAGGCTAAGTACAAAATTCATAATTTGATATATTTGTAGGTATTATATTGCCTTTGAAATTTTGAATGTGCTTTATTCACTTGAGTTAAGTTTGAACAGTGTTATTCAAACATTTATTTCACCGACCTTATCTAAATGTTTCTTATTCAACGATTTTGAGTCTCAAGTCCTTCTAATTCAGGGATAACATGTTCCATTTCTTGTTCAATGGGAAGAACACGAGCTGTTGAGTATTACAACATACAAGGTAAGGATATGTGTTACCGTTGGGCCAATTACAAGGACAAGATAAAAAAAAGCACAAGGAATCATTTAACAGGCTGATTCTTGAGACGTGGACTCATTCAAAACATGCATAAGTTTTGGCTAAAAGAAGACACATTTGTTCTGAATTTAATCCAAGCAAAATATAATCAGATGATTTTTCGAATTCATTGAAGTTACTTGCATACTCTGTGCTTTGGGAAGAGAGCTTTAATTAGCATTTATTTACATCAGATATTCATACAGATTGTAGTTAAGACTTTTCTTTTTTCTAAGTGCACTGGGAGGTTTGTAGGCATCTTCTTGTATCCCAACCCCACCAAAACGTGTTAACTTTAATTCTTTTGGTAGAAACTTGTTCCAACACTCTATATTAAGTGGTATTGATGAGTGTAATCAATCAATCACTTGGCAGAAATATAGAGTTTGTATTCTTCTCTTGGTTCTTCATTGAACTTCCGAGCTTATCAAGGATTCTCCCAGTGGACACCCACTTGAATATTTGTGGTTTGCGATTCCTTATATTCGTTGGGTCAATGTGTTCACTCTCAATCTGGAGTACTTGTGGTTTTAAATTTGTTTGCGATATTCTTATAATCGTCGGGTACAAGTTCACTATTACTTTCAATCTACTTTTTAGCTCTCATGGGTGAAATTCATTCTTCATTGTCTGTCTAAAAGCAATCTCTACTGAGGTCGAATCACGAGCATTTTAGATTTTTTTTGTTTAAGTTTTTTCTAGATTGCCAGATGATTGTAAAATTCAGTTAGTAGACAAATCAAATTTAACGTATTGTAGTATTTGTATATCGAGTCTCATGTTCTTCTGAATTTGCATTAAATTGATCCACTTTGGTGTGATTATTGTGTATGATCATCAATTTAGATTGTTTTGTGCCAATTCGGTTTTCAAGGAGGTTGTGTTTTCACTACCGAAGTTTCATGTTCTTTATTCTTCTCGATAAAATTGCTTATTCCTTGGTGCTCTTGTTAAAAAATGGCGTGTTAAGAATTTTTATCTTCACCCTTTATGACTGACTAAAACTCGGAATGTGTGCTATCAACAGGTTTGAGAATGTTATGGTTCATATTCATGTTGTTCCGAGTCCGTGTTTAAATTGTCATCTTTGAGAGTCATAACTAAAGAACGATTACTTTGGTCAAATCCTATTTGATTGGTTTTAAGCTCCCGAATTCAGAAAATTTGTTATTCACGTGATATAGACTTTATTTTAGGCTGTTGCGCCTAAATTATCCCAAAGTAATATTTCGAATACCATTTCTAACAATATTTTATTCAAAAGATATAAATTGCATGCTCCATGTTACAAGTTAATCTGATTCGAAGGAAATATGTCCCATTTTAATGTGGATCTTTTATGCTGAAACTTTCTTAAAATTGGTCATTTGACTGTTCAATTAACCTAGTAAAGAATTTACTTCAAGTGATAGAGAATTTTAGTCCCGAATTTCATGTTACTTCGATTTCACTTTAAAATAATCCATTTGGGTTGGTATGCGTAAAAGAATCACATTCTGGGTATTTTGTGTCAATTTGGTTTTTCATGGAGGTTGTTTCTTCACTACCAAATTTTAAGAGCAATTCACATGAAGGTGGTGATATCTGGACCGAGTTTCATGTTCATGACGCTACCCGAAAGAATTGTTTATTTAATGATTTAAACCATTGGAATTTCAAGAATTTTATTCTTCATGCTTTATACGTAACTTATTGATCCTAAACTCGAAACATGATTTATCAGCATGATAGAGAATGGGTTGGTGGAGTTTCTTGTTGTTCTAAGTCCATGTTGAAATTGTCATTTTTGTGGTGTCATGAGTAGTTCACGAGAATTTTCGTTCCTATGTTTTGCACATGCCTCTTTAACTATCGTACTTTGATAGAGTGTTATTCCAGGGATTGAAATGTTCTTGAAACCTTGTTCTGAAATCACTAATTTTAGTGTGACTTGATGAAACTATGGCGTGATATGATGGGCCTAAGTTCGTTTTCAGTTGATCTTTGGAATTGTCGATACAAAATACGATGATCTTTATGTTTGGGTTAAGTTAAAGCTTCTTAACACATTTAGCTAAAAAGGACAGTTTTGATTTCCCTAGGCTAAGTACAAAATTCATAATTTGATATATTTGTAGGTATTATATTGCCTTTGAAATTTTGAATGTGCTTTATTCACTTGAGTTAAGTTTGAACAGTGTTATTCAAACATTTATTTCACCGACCTTATCTAAATGTTTCTTATTCAACGATTTTGAGTCTCAAGTCCTTCTAATTCAGGGATAACATGTTCCATTTCTTGTTCAATGGGAAGAACACGAGCTGTTGAGTATTACAACATACAAGGTAAGGATATGTGTTACCGTTGGGCCAATTACAAGGACAAGATAAAAAAAAGCACAAGGAATCATTTAACAGGCTGATTCTTGAGACGTGGACTCATTCAAAACATGCATAAGTTTTGGCTAAAAGAAGACACATTTGTTCTGAATTTAATCCAAGCAAAATATAATCAGATGATTTTTCGAATTCATTGAAGTTACTTGCATACTCTGTGCTTTGGGAAGAGAGCTTTAATTAGCATTTATTTACATCAGATATTCATACAGATTGTAGTTAAGACTTTTCTTTTTTCTAAGTGCACTGGGAGGTTTGTAGGCATCTTCTTGTATCCCAACCCCACCAAAACGTGTTAACTTTAATTCTTTTGGTAGAAACTTGTTCCAACACTCTATATTAAGTGGTATTGATGAGTGTAATCAATCAATCACTTGGCAGAAATATAGAGTTTGTATTCTTCTCTTGGTTCTTCATTGAACTTCCGAGCTTATCAAGGATTCTCCCAGTGGACACCCACTTGAATATTTGTGGTTTGCGATTCCTTATATTCGTTGGGTCAATGTGTTCACTCTCAATCTGGAGTACTTGTGGTTTTAAATTTGTTTGCGATATTCTTATAATCGTCGGGTACAAGTTCACTATTACTTTCAATCTACTTTTTAGCTCTCATGGGTGAAATTCAATCTTCATTGTCTGTCTAAAAGCAATCTCTACTGAGGTCGAATCACGAGCATTTTAGATTTTTTTTGTTTAAGTTTTTTCTAGATTGCCAGATGATTGTAAAATTCAGTTAGTAGACAAATCAAATTTAACGTATTGTAGTATTTGTATATCGAGTCTCATGTTCTTCTGAATTTGCATTAAATTGATCCACTTTGGTGTGATTATTGTGTATGATCATCAATTTAGATTGTTTTGTGCCAATTCGGTTTTCAAGGAGGTTGTGTTTTCACTACCGAAGTTTCATGTTCTTTATTCTTCTCGATAAAATTGCTTATTCCTTGGTGCTCTTGTTAAAAAATGGCGTGTTAAGAATTTTTATCTTCACCCTTTATGACTGACTAAAACTCGGAATGTGTGCTATCAACAGGTTTGAGAATGTTATGGTTCATATTCATGTTGTTCCGAGTCCGTGTTTAAATTGTCATCTTTGAGAGTCATAACTAAAGAACGATTACTTTGGTCAAATCCTATTTGATTGGTTTTAAGCTCCCGAATTCAGAAAATTTGTTATTCACGTGATATAGACTTTATTTTAGGCTGTTGCGCCTAAATTATCCCAAAGTAATATTTCGAATACCATTTCTAACAATATTTTATTCAAAAGATATAAATTGCATGCTCCATGTTACAAGTTAATCTGATTCGAAGGAAATATGTCCCATTTTAATGTGGATCTTTTATGCTGAAACTTTCTTAAAATTGGTCATTTGACTGTTCAATTAACCTAGTAAAGAATTTACTTCAAGTGATAGAGAATTTTAGTCCCGAATTTCATGTTACTTCGATTTCACTTTAAAATAATCCATTTGGGTTGGTATGCGTAAAAGAATCACATTCTGGGTATTTTGTGTCAATTTGGTTTTTCATGGAGGTTGTTTCTTCACTACCAAATTTTAAGAGCAATTCACATGAAGGTGGTGATATCTGGACCGAGTTTCATGTTCATGACGCTACCCGAAAGAATTGTTTATTTAATGATTTAAACCATTGGAATTTCAAGAATTTTATTCTTCATGCTTTATACGTAACTTATTGATCCTAAACTCGAAACATGATTTATCAGCATGATAGAGAATGGGTTGGTGGAGTTTCTTGTTGTTCTAAGTCCATGTTGAAATTGTCATTTTTGTGGTGTCATGAGTAGTTCACGAGAATTTTCGTTCCTATGTTTTGCATATGCCTCTTTAACTATCGTACTTTGATAGAGTGTTATTCCAGGGATTGAAATATTCTTGAAACCTTGTTCTGAAATCACTAATTTTAGTGTGACTTGATGAAACTATGGCGTGATATGATGGGCCTAAGTTCGTTTTCAGTTGATCTTTGGAATTGTCGGTACAAAATACGATGATCTTTATGTTTGGGTTAAGTTAAAGCTTCTTAACACATTTAGCTAAAAAGGACAGTTTTGATTTCCCTAGGCTAAGTACAAAATTCATAATTTGATATATTTGTAGGTATTATATTGCCTTTGAAATTTTGAATGTGCTTTATTCACTTGAGTTAAGTTTGAACAGTGTTATTCAAACATTTATTTCACCGACCTTATCTAAATGTTTCTTATTCAACGATTTTGAGTCTCAAGTTCTTCTAATTCAGGGATAACATGTTCCATTTCTTGTTCAATGGGAAGAACACGAGCTGTTGAGTATTACAACATACAAGGTAAGGATATGTGTTACCGTTGGGCCAATTACAAGGACAAGATAAAAAAAAGCACAAGGAATCATTTAACAGGCTGATTCTTGAGACGTGGACTCATTCAAAACATGCATAAGTTTTGGCAAAATGAAGACACATTTGTTCTGAATTTAATCCAAGCAAAATATAATCAGATGATTTTTCGAATTCATTGAAGTTACTTGCATACTCTGTGCTTTGGGAAGAGAGCTTTAATTAGCATTTATTTACATCAGATATTCATACAGATTTTAGTTAAGACTTTTCTTTTTTCTAAGTGCACTGGGAGGTTTGTAGGCATCTTCTTGTATCCCAACCCCACCAAAACGTGTTAACTTTAATTCTTTTGGTAGAAACTTGTTCCAACACTCTATATTAAGTGGTATTGATGAGTGTAATCAATCAATCACTTGGCAGAAATATAGAGTTTGTATTCTTCTCTTGGTTCTTCATTGAACTTCCGAGCTTATCAAGGATTCTCCTAGTGGACACCCACTTGAATATTTGTGGTTTGCGATTCCTTATATTCGTTGGGTCAATGTGTTCACTCTCAATCTGGAGTACTTGTGGTTTTAAATTTGTTTGCGATATTCTTATAATCGTCGGGTACAAGTTCACTATTACTTTCAATCTACTTTTTAGCTCTCATGGGTGAAATTCAATCTTCATTGTCTGTCTAAAAGTGATGAGAATCACCAAGAACAAGTACAAGCTAAGGATCCATTGTATGTTCCAATTGGGCCAATTACAAGGGCAAGATCCAAAAAGCTGAAGGAAGCATTTAACGGGCTAATTCAAGAGATATGGGCTGATTCTAACATGCATAAGTTTGGCCCAAAAGAAGATGCATTGGTTTTGAATTTAATCCAAACAATATAATCTGATGGCTTTTGGAATTCATTGAAGTTACTTACATAGAATTAAGTCTTATGGGAAAGAGAAGCTTCAATTAGGCTTTATTTACATCAGATTTTAATATATATAAGTCCATATAGATAATAGTCAAGATTTTTCATATTTCTATATGTATTTGGAGGATTCTAGGCACCTTTTTGTATCCCAACACATATGAAAACGTGTTGGCTTTAATTACTATGGTTGGAGACTTGTTCCAACCCTATATATAAGTAGTATGGCTGAATGTAAGGAATCATCTTTGGCTGAAAATATAAAGTGAGTTTTTACTCCTCTTTTGGTTCTTCATTGAACTTCAGAACTTATCAAGGTTTCTCCTTGTGGCGTTCAAAACTTGAATACTTGTGGTTTGCGATTCTTTATAATCGTTGGGTCACAAGTTCACTACAATCTGGAATACTTGTGGTTTGCGATTCCATATAATCGTTGGGTCACAAGTTCACTATCACTTTCAATCTGATTTTTAGTTTTTCTTGGGATGAAATTGAATCTTCCTATTGAGGTTCGCATCATTTGGTATCAGAGCAAGGTACTAAAATCAGATTACTATCCTTTATCTTTATTTTTTGTTCCTATATATTTAGTCCATTTCTATTAATCTCTTCTTTCCTACTCTTAAATCTCTTTGTGAGTATTCAGTATCCAGCAAAAAAAAAAAAAAAAATACGTCAAAAAAAAAAATAGAAAAAGAAAACTTGACCAAAAAAAAAAAAAAAAAAAAAAGGACACAAAAAAGAAAAGAAAAGAAAAACGTGATTGATAAAAAAAAAAAGATGATTTGTGGATACAACTACTTTCTATATTCTGATTTATTCTTCAATTCTCTCAAATCTAAAAAAAATTCTCATTCTCTTTGATTCATTATTTCTGAAAATACCCGCCCATTGATATTCATTGTTTAAACAATACAAGTTGAACCTCTTGATTAAAGTTTACTAGTTCATTAAAGAACTGAAAAGGGGAGTTACGAGTGGAAAAAGGCAAGAGAGTGTGAGATTATTAGAGGGTAAAAGCCGTATTGAGTGAAACACGAGTGTTGAGTGACATTATTCGAGTGTAAACACGTGAGGGAGTGCTGTGAGGATTTATTTCTAATTGTTGTAACTAGTTTCAAATATGTCTACAAGTGGTGAAGCAATAAACAAAGGCGGACAGGGGGATACATTTATGTTGCAAGCCGTGCAAAAACAGTTTGAACGTATGAACGTAATGTTTAATGAGATTCGGGATCGGATGGATAGGCAAGACGATGCTATTGCTACTTTAAACAGGGGACATCCGGAAAGAGCTCCTAATGCTAGAAGGGGAGAAAGGAATGCAAATGAAGATGATTTTGGTTACAATTCCAATGATGAGTTCCATGAAGATGATGACCAAGGCTCATTGAATGGTGAGGGCAGATTCATACAAAGGAGAGGAAGGCATGATAGAGGTTTTCAAAGAGGTCCGAGATGGCAAGATAGAGATGACAGAAGCTTGGGAAACATCAAAGTAAAGATACCATCTTTCCAAGGCAAAAATGACCCAGAAGTGTACTTGGACTGGGAAAGGAAGGTGGAGCTGATTTTCGAATGCCATAACTACTCCGAGGAGAAAAAGGTAAAACTTACTGTTATTGAGTTTACCGATTATGCTATTATATGGTGGGATCAACTTGTGATGACCAGGAGAAGAAATGGTGAAAGGCCTATTAGGACATGGGATGAAATGAAAGCTATCATGAGGAGGCGTTTTGTTCCTAGTCACTATCATAGGGACTTATTTCAGAAGTTACAAAGTCTTACTCAAGGCTTTAAAAGCGTGGAAGATTACCACAAGGAGATGGAGATTTCCATGATCAGGGCTAATATAGAGGAGGATAGAGAAGCTACCATGGCAAGGTTTCTCAATGGGCTGAATCGGGACATTGCAAATGTAGTTGAGTTGCAACATTATGTGGAGTTGGAGGACATGGTGCATATGGCAATAAAGGTAGAACGACAACTTAAAAGGAAGGGAACTCGATCTTTCCAAAATCCAAGCTCCTCTACTTCATGGAGGTCGAATGGGAGGAAAGATGAAGGGGCTAATTCCAAATTCAAAACAGAAGCACCAAAGAGAAAAGATGAAGTTGACAATGTCAATAGAGGTAAAACTGAATTACCAACTCGTAATCGTGATATTAAGTGGTTTAAGTGTCACATAGCTTCACAATGTCCAAACAAGAGAACCATGATTGCACATGCTAACGGAGATGTGGAGACTGAAAGTGAGAGTGATGATGATGATCAAATGCCAAAAGACACTAGTGACAACGATATTGAATATCCGGTGGAGGGAGAGTCACTTGTGGCTAGGCGTGCTTTAAGTGCCCAAGTCAAAGAAGATGATGTTGATGAGCAAAGGGAGAACATCTTCCATACTAGGTGCCATGTAAATAATAAGGTGTGTAGTATGATCATTGATGGGGGAAGTTGTACAAACGTTGCTAGTACTACTTTGGTTGAAAAGTTAAAGTTACCTACCTTGAAACACCCTAGACCATATAGGCTGCAATGGTTGAATGATTGTGGGGAGGTTAAGGTGACAAGGCAAGTATTAGTCTCGTTTTCAATCGGGAAGTACAAGGATGAAGTGCTTTGCGATGTCGTTCCAATGCAAGCAGGTCACATATTGTTGGGCAGACCATGGCAATTTGATAGGAAGGTTACTCATGATGGTTTCAAAAATCGACATACTCTTGTAAAAGATAACAGATCTATTACTCTTGTACCATTGACACCCAAACAAGTGTATGAAGATCAAATGAAAATGAAAAGAGAGAGTGAGTTGAAAATAAATACTGAGGCTGAAATTTCAAAGAAAAAAAGTGAAAAAGAGAGTGAAAAGAAAGAGGGAAAAAAACAAGTGAGTTTTTATGCTAAGACGAGTGATATCAAGAGTGCCTTGAATTCAAAAAAGCTTATGATTTTACTTGTGTACAAAGAGGCAGGTTTTAGCACTAACGAATTTAATGAATCTTGCCTAGTGTTGTTGTCTCTTTGTTACAGGAATACGAAGATGTGTTTCCAGATGATGTACCTAATGGATTGCCACCTATAAGAGGAATAGAGCATCAGATTGATTTTGTGCCCGGTGCCGCCATTCCTAATCGGCCAGCCTATAGAAGTAATCCAGAGGAAACAAAGGAACTTCAAAGGCAAGTTGATGAGTTGCTAAAAAAGGGCCACGTGAGAGAAAGCATGAGTCCGTGCGCTGTACCGGTGTTACTTGTACCTAAGAAGGATGGGACTTGGAGGATGTGTGTGGATTGTAGGGCTATCAACAACATTACGGTAAAGTATCGATATCCCATTCCTAGACTAGATGATATGTTGGATGAATTGCATGGGTCTATTTTCACAAAAATTGATTTGAAAAGTGGGTATCATCAAATTAGGATGAAAGAAGGTGATGAATGGAAAACTGCTTTTAAAACAAAATATGGATTGTATGAGTGGTTGGTAATGCCTTTTGGTTTATCTAATGCACCTAGTACATTCATGAGATTAATGAACCATGTCTTGCGGGCGTTTATTGGCAAATTTGTTGTGGTTTATTTTGATGACATTTTGGTGTATAGCAAAAGCTTAGATGAGCATATTGAACATTTGCATTGTGTGTTTGATGTTTTGAGAAAAGAAAAATTGTTTGTCAATTTTAAAAAGTGTTCTTTTTGCTTGGAAAAAATTGTGTTTCTTGGCTATATTGTTAGCGCAAATGGAATTGGAGTGGATGAAGAAAAGGTAAAGGCTATCAAGGAATGGCCCACACCTAAGTCACTTTCCGAGGTGAGAAGTTTTCATGGTTTGGCTAGTTTTTATCGACGATTTGTCAAAAATTTCAGTACACTAGCTGCACCACTCACTGAAATTGTTAAGAAATCGGTAGGGTTTCATTGGGGTAATGAACAAGAACATGCATTTTCTGAAATTAAAGAAAGATTGTGTAGTGCTCCTTTGTTAGCCTTACCTAATTTTTCTAAAACATTTGAAATTGAGTGTGATGCTTCAGGAATAGGTATTGGAGCTGTTTTAATGCAGGAGCAGCGACCGATAGCTTATTTTAGTGAAAAACTAAATGGGGCTGTTTTGAACTATTCGACGTATGACAAGGAGCTTTATGCATTGGTGAGAGCATTGGAGACTTGGCAACATTACCTTTGGCCGAGAGAATTCGTCATTCACACTGACCATGAATCCTTGAAGCACTTGAATAGACAGGGTAAGTTGAATAGAAGACACGCCAAGTGGTCAGAATTTATCGAGACATTCCCATATGTAATCAAATACAAGCAAGGTAAGGAAAATATTGTGGCTGATGCGCTATCGAGAAGTTAATGAAAGAGCTAGTTTGGATGGTCAAAAGAAGGCTGAGATGGTGAAGAAACTTCATGAAAGTGTCCGGGAGCATATCGCAAAGAAAAATGAACAATATGCTAACAAAGCTAATAAAGGGCGGAGACAAGTCATTTTTGAACCAGGTGATTGGGTTTGGGTACATATGCGGAAGGAAAGATTCCCTGAACGTAGGCGGTCCAAGTTACAACCAAGAGGAGATGGTCCATTTCAAGTTCTTGAAAGAGTGAATGATAATGCATATAAGTTGGATCTTCCAGGTGAGTATAAGATTAGTTCTACATTTAATGTTGCTGATCTTTCTCTTTTTGATGTAGGTGAAGATTCGAGGACGAATCCTTTTGAAGAGAGGGAAGATGATGAGAATCACCAAGAACAAGTACAAGCTAAGGATCCATTGTATGTTCCAATTGGGCCAATTACAAGGGCAAGATCCAAAAAGCTGAAGGAAGCATTTAACGGGCTAATTCAAGAGATATGGGCTGATTCTAACATGCATAAGTTTGGCCCAAAAGAAGATGCATTGGTTTTGAATTTAATCCAAACAATATAATCTGATGGCTTTTGGAATTCATTGAAGTTACTTACATAGAATTAAGTCTTATGGGAAAGAGAAGCTTCAATTAGGCTTTATTTACATCAGATTTTAATATATATAAGTCCATATAGATAATAGTCAAGATTTTTCATATTTCTATATGTATTTGGAGGATTCTAGGCACCTTTTTGTATCCCAACACATATGAAAACGTGTTGGCTTTAATTACTATGGTTGGAGACTTGTTCCAACCCTATATATAAGTAGTATGGCTGAATGTAAGGAATCATCTTTGGCTCAAAATATAAAGTGAGTTTTTACTCCTCTTTTGGTTCTTCATTGAACTTCAGAACTTATCAAGGTTTCTCCTTGTGGCGTTCAAAACTTGAATACTTGTGGTTTGCGATTCTTTATAATCGTTGGGTCACAAGTTCACTACAATATGGAATACTTGTGGTTTGCGATTCCATATAATCGTTGGGTCACAAGTTCACTATCACTTTCAATCTGATTTTTAGTTTTTCTTGGGATGAAATTGAATCTTCCTATTGAGGTTCGCATCAAAAAGCAATCTCTACTGAGGTCGAATCACGAGCATTTTAGATTTTTTTTGTTTAAGTTTTTTCTAGATTGCCAGATGATTGTAAAATTCAGTTAGTAGACAAATCAAATTTAACGTATTGTAGTATTTGTATATCGAGTCTCATGTTCTTCTGAATTTGCATTAAATTGATCCACTTTGGTGTGATTATTGTGTATGATCATCAATTTAGATTGTTTTGTGCCAATTCGGTTTTCAAGGAGGTTGTGTTTTCACTACCGAAGTTTCATGTTCTTTATTCTTCTCGATAAAATTGCTTATTCCTTGGTGCTCTTGTTAAAAAATGGCGTGTTAAGAATTTTTATCTTCACCCTTTATGACTGACTAAAACTCGAAATGTGTGCTATCAACAGGTTTGAGAATGTTATGGTTCATATTCATGTTGTTCTGAGTCCGTGTTTAAATTGTCATCTTTGAGAGTCATAACTAAAGAACGATTACTTTGGTCAAATCCTATTTGATTGGTTTTAAGCTCCCGAATTCAGAAAATTTGTTATTCACGTGATATAGACTTTATTTTAGGCTGTTGCGCCTAAATTATCCCAAAGTAATATTTCGAATACCATTTCTAACAATATTTTATTCAAAAGATATAAATTGCATGCTCCATGTTACAAGTTAATCTGATTCGAAGGAAATATGTCCCATTTTAATGTGGATCTTTTATGCTGAAACTTTCTTAAAATTGGTCATTTGACTGTTCAATTAACCAAGTAAAGAATTTACTTCAAGTGATAGAGAATTTTAGTCCCGAATTTCATGTTACTTCGATTTCACTTTAAAATAATCCATTTGGGTTGGTATGCGTAAAAGAATCACATTCTGGGTATTTTGTGTCAATTTGGTTTTTCATGGAGGTTGTTTCTTCACTACCAAATTTTAAGAGCAATTCACATGAAGGTGGTGATATCTGGACCGAGTTTCATGTTCATGACGCTACCCGAAAGAATTGTTTATTTAATGATTTAAACCATTGGAATTTCAAGAATTTTATTCTTCATGCTTTATACGTAACTTATTGATCCTAAACTCGAAACATGATTTATCAGCATGATAGAGAATGGGTTGGTGGAGTTTCTTGTTGTTCTAAGTCCATGTTGAAATTGTCATTTTTGTGGTGTCATGAGTAGTTCACGAGAATTTTCGTTCCTATGTTTTGCATATGCCTCTTTAACTATCGTACTTTGATAGAGTGTTATTCCAGGGATTGAAATGTTCTTGAAACCTTGTTCTGAAATCACTAATTTTAGTGTGACTTGATGAAACTATGGCGTGATATGATGGGCCTGAGTTCGTTTTCAGTTGATCTTTGGAATTGTCGGTACAAAATACGATGATCATTATGTTTGGGTTAAGTTAAAGCTTCTTAACACATTTAGCTAAAAAGGACAGTTTTGATTTCCCTAGGCTAAGTACAAAATTCATAATTTGATATATTTGTAGGTATTATATTGCCTTTGAAATTTTGAATGTGCTTTATTCACTTGAGTTAAGTTTGAACAGTGTTATTCAAACATTTATTTCACCGACCTTATCTAAATGTTTCTTATTCAACGATTTTGAGTCTCAAGTTCTTCTAATTCAGGGATAACATGTTCCATTTCTTGTTCAATGGGAAGAACACGAGCTGTTGAGTATTACAACATACAAGGTAAGGATATGTGTTACCGTTGGGCCAATTACAAGGACAAGATAAAAAAAAGCACAAGGAATCACTTAACAGGTTGATTCTTGAGACGTGGACTCATTCAAAACATGCATAAGTTTTGGCTAAAAGAAGACACATTTGTTCTGAATTTAATCCAAGCAAAATATAATCAGATGAATTTGCGAATTCATTGAAGTTACTTGCATACTCTGTGCTTTGGGAAGAGAGCTTTAATTAGCATTTATTTACATCAGATATTCATACAGATTGTAGTTAAGACTTTTCTTTTTTCTAAGTGCACTGGGAGGTTTGTTGGCATCTTCTTGTATCCCAACCCCACCAAAACGTGTTAACTTTAATTCTTTTTGTAGAAACTTGTTCCAAAACACTATATTAAGTGGTATTGATGAGTGTAATCAATCAATCACTTGGCAGAAATATAGAGTTTGTATTCTTCTCTTGGTTCTTCATTGAACTTCCGAGCTTATCAAGGATTCTCCCAGTGGACACCCACTTGAATATTTGTGGTTTGCGATTCCTTATATTCGTTGGGTCAATGTGTTCACTCTCAATCTGGAGTACTTGTGGTTTTAAATTTGTTTGCGATATTCTTATAATCGTCGGGTACAAGTTCACTATTACTTTCAATCTACTTTTTAGCTCTCATGGGTGAAATTCAATCTTCATTGTCTGTCTAAAAGCAATCTCTACTGAGGTCGAATCACGAGCATTTTAGATTTTTTTTGTTTAAGTTTTTTCTAGATTGCCAGATGATTGTAAAATTCAGTTAGTAGACAAATCAAATTTAACGAATTGTAGTATTTGTATATCGAGTCTCATGTTCTTCTGAATTTGCATTAAATTGATCCACTTTGGTGTTATTATTGTGTTCCTTCGAATCAGATTAACTTGTAACATGGAGCATGCAATTTATATCTTTTGAATAAAATATTGTTATACTTTGGGATAATTTAGGCGCAACAGCCTAAAATAAATTCTATATCACGTGAATAACAAATTTTCTGAATTCGAGAGCTTAAAACCAATCAAATAGGATTTGACCAAAGTAATCGTTCTTTAGTTATGACTCTCAAAGATGACAATTTAAACACGGACTCGGAACAACATGAATATGAACCATAACATTCTCAAACCTGTTGATAGCACACATTCCGAGTTTTAGTCAGTCATAAAGGGTGAAGATAAAAATTCTTAACACGCCATTTTTTAACAAGAGCACCAAGGAATAAGCAATTTTATCGAGAAGAATAAAGAACATGAAACTTCGGTAGTGAAAACACAACCTCCTTGAAAACCGAATTGGCACAAAACAATCTAAATTGATGATCATACACAATAATCACACCAAAGTGGATCAATTTAAGGCAAATTCAGAAGAACATGAGACTCGATATACAAATACTACAATACGCTAAATTTGATTTGTCTACTAACTGAATTTTACAAACATCTGGCAATCTAGAAAAAACTTAAACAAAAAAAATCTAAAATGCTCGTGATTCGACCTCGGTAGAGATTGCTTTTAGACAGACAATGAAGATTGAATTTCACCCATGAGAGCTAAAAAGTAGATTGAAAGTAATAGTGAACTTGTACCCGACGATTATAAGAATATCGCAAACAAATTTAAAACCACAAGTATTCCAGATTGAGAGTGAACACATTGACCCAACGATTATAAGGAATCGCAAACCACAAATATTCAAGTGGGTGTCCACTAGGAGAATCCTTGATAAGCTCGGAAGTTCAATGAAGAACCAAGAGAAGAATACAAACTCTATATTTCTGCCAAGTGATTGATAGATTACACTCATCAATACCACTTAATATAGAGTGTTGGAACAAGTTTCTACCAAAAGAATTAAAGTTAACACGTTTTGGTGGGGTTGGGATACAAGAAGATGCCTACAAACCTCCCAGTGTACTTAGAAAAAAGAAAAGTCCTAACTACAATCTGTATGAATATCTGATGTAAATAAATGCTAATTAAAGCTCTCTTCCCAAAGCACAGAGTATGTAAGTAACTTCAATGAATTCGAAAAATAATCTGATTATATTTTGCTTGAATTAAATTCAGAACAAATGTGTCTTCTTTTAGCCAAAACTTATGCATGTTTTGAATGAGTCCACGTCTCAAGAATCAGCCTGTTAAATGATTCCTTGTGCTTTTTTTATCTTATCCTTGTAATTGGCCCAACGGTAACACATATCCTTACCTTGTATGTTGTAATACTCAACAGCTCGTGTTCTTCCCATTGAACAAGAAATTGAACATGTTATCCCTGAATTAGAAGAACTTGAGACTCAAAATCGTTGAATAAGAAACATTTAGATAAGGTCGGTGAAATAAATGTTTGAATAACACTGTTCAAACTTAACTCAAGTGAATAAAGCACATTCAAAATTTCAAAGGCAATATAATAA